>VDFB02015007.1:0-65278 GCA_007258455.2 Sequoia sempervirens
TAGAAGCTTAGGATCATATTTTGTGAAATGAATTGGGATAATATTGTATGTTTTCCTGGAGTATTCTAAATTCCTTTTCAAGAACTAGGGATGGGTTATCAATTCACATCATTTGGAATAAATGTGGAAAAGGACATGCGAGGTGAACAATCATTGTCTCACCAAAGCAATTTCAGTATTGATAGGTACAAGAAAATTAGCTTTGACAATGTTTGTGGCTACCCAAATATGGTACCACCCAAGGTTAGGGACAAAATACCAAGATTCAGTGGGGATAAGTCAAAGTCAGCAAGTAGGAATGTGCAAGAATTTTCTGATGTGATGGGTGATTATGAGATAGATTGCGAAGATGTGGTTATGAAGCCATTTGTTCAATCTTTGAAAGGAGATGCAAGAGATTGGTTCTCTTTTCTACTTGTTTCTTCTATACATTGTTGGAATGAACTTAAGGAAACCTTCATGCACCAATTTGGTGAAAGGATAAACCCAAGTGTTGCAAGAAAGAATTTCATGGAGATTTCTAGGGATAAGGGGGAATTGGTCCCTACTTTCAACCTTAGATTTTCCAAGGTCATCAGGGAAATCCCTAAGCACATGAGACCAAATGATGCAGAGTGTTTGGTTGTATATTTGGGAGCATTTGATAGTAACATGAGCTTCTTGTTAAAAGATAAAGAGCCTACCACCTTACAACAAGCCTACCAAGAGGCTATGAACATTGAGAATAATTTGAGATTCTCAATCATGATGGGACCTGTGATTGCTAGTAGTATTTTTATTAGTATTCAAGCTATTGAACCAAGAAGACTAGGGAGTAGTAATGTTTGTCAAGAAAAGGAGTTCATAGATGTTGCATCTGCATTAATCCCACTAGATGTAGAACATGAGAAAGCATCAACCTCACATCAACCAAGGATGGGAAAGGCTGACTTGATTCTCTCTGTTAGAAAATTGTATGAAATGAAGAGACATGTGAATGAGTCACCATATGATTTGTTTTCAAGATTCTTGGATGTTTTGATGGAGATACCAAAGAGTTTTAGGCCTAGTGATTTAATGTGCATTGATTTGTTTTGTGAAGCTTACATATCAGGATCAAGCCAGTGGTTTGAGAATTAGAATCCTCATAGCCTTGATCAAGTATTAGATTGGATAAATACTATGGAAGAAATTGAGTATGGTAATATGCCCCTAGCTATCTCCTAGAATGTGTGCAATAATTTCCACAATGAGGAGGATTAGAGACTAATATTGACACATCAAGGAGAAGCATCATAGTATGAGCAACTAACTATTGAGTGTTGTTATTTTATAAGCAACATAGAAGCAAGTGCCTATAGCAGTGATAAGGATGAAGAGATAGAGTGTGAGAACAAGGAGGTA
Organism: Sequoia sempervirens; assembly: GCA_007258455.2. NCBI lineage: Eukaryota > Viridiplantae > Streptophyta > Pinopsida > Cupressales > Cupressaceae > Sequoia > Sequoia sempervirens. Next base: position 1,384 of record VDFB02015007.1, read on the forward strand.
GTACCTAATTATCTTCCTTGGGATGTCATAAGCTATGAGCAAGCACAAGAAGTAATTGGTGAAACCTCACAAACTAATTTAGCTAGTACTCATCATACACTAGTCAATGAGGGGAATCCACTTGGTTCTAATGAGTGTGCACAAATGAGGAATCAAAGTGATGAGATAAAATTTGGACAGTCTTCTATTGAATATTATTCTTCTTATGAAGTTGAGATGGAATCCCTTGCTTCTAGTAGGGGATATGTTAACAGCCTTGAGGGTGCGTGTTTCCTAGGCAGTGAGCAGTACTCTTCATGTGAAGAATTATCTGAATGTGGATGAATTGTTGTGAGAATAAATGATGAGGAGGATGTTGAGAATGTTTCTGTTCTTCAAGTGATTACATTGAATTTTAATGCATTGATGATTAGAATTGTTTGAATCTTGATACTGATGAAGATACAGTACATGCAAGTGTCATGAAGGTATGGGAAAATCCTTTATTTGATGAACCTACATTAGACAACAAGGTTATAAATGATAATCCTTATTGGTATAAAAGCAATCCTCTTTTTGAAGATACCTCTAATGAGTATTTAACAAGTGCTACTAGTGGATGTTTCATGGATGAAACAAACAAAATTCAGGGTGATATAAATATTGGCAACTTTTCCTTTGAAAATGTCACCCCTGACTTGATGATCTCCCAGTTAAATGGAGAATATGGAGACACAAAAATTGGTGAATTAGCTTCCCAACATGTGATTGAGAAGATTGTATTTGATAAGTATCAAGAGAATGCCTTAGATTTGTTGGAGTCTAAATTTGAAAATAGCTCACATGATAAAGAAGTTCATGATTATGATGTCAACTTTGAATGTGGTAGGGATATCAAAAGGGATGTAGATGATTGTACTAATTTTCCTATGGTGATTGGCTATTTTCTTGAAAAGATAATTAAAATTTCAACTATTCATGTTCCACAAGATGATATTTGACTTGACCTAAAAGGAAGTCCACTTTTGGAAGACCAAGAGGTAAATCAAGATAAAAGTATGGACACTCATACAAGATAAAATATGCAAGTATTGTAGGACTATTTCATCCATGCAAGGAACAGTTCAAAGGAATAGGTAACCAGGGGAATGATACAATTTAGTATTAAGCTGCAATGGAGTTATTTGCAAATGCTCCCTTTCTTATGGACCTTATCCTGGAATTTCTTTCATCCCATGAAGACAACACTTGTGACAAACAGATTAAGGATATGCCTGATCATGTTGTCCTTTTCTTTGATCTTATAGAAGATTGTCCAAATATAAGCCAAAATGTTTATGAGGATTTTAAGTTTAATGAGCAAGCATAATGTTATTCTACACTTCATGATAGTGTGGAGTATGAGGGTTTCATCTTCCTACTCTAGCTTGATGAACCTATGGTTGAGAAGGATAAATGTAGTAATGTTATATCAAATGTCATAGACAGTGTTGATTATGTTGGTGCTAGTAGCTTGCAATTGCATAATGTTCATATGGATCCAATACCAGTAAAATAGGCCAAAGTGTTTGACAGAGGAAAGAATTGTCCTCAAATTTTGGGCACCGGGGGCCTCTAATTTATTGAAGTAAATTGTAATGTATATTTTTAAAATAGTGTACATAGGTTGCTCTAGTGTTTGCTTTTTGTTATGTCTGCATTCCTTGTCTAGGAAACCTCTTGGGTTTTGATTTTCTACCCTAGTCTGCTTGAACCTGAGATTCAAATTCTCGCTATACCCATTAGGGGTATATGTCCCCAAGCATGAGCCACTGATGGAGCTTCCAAAAAATTGCAAATTTTTAAGTAGCCCATGGACCTTTTAGACACTCAAAACCCTTGTCCCTATGTGTGAGTAGGGTTTTTCCCTAGGAAGCCTTCAGGTCTTCTAATGTTGCATTGAATTTCCCTACCAGTTTTTGGTTCCTTAAGTTATCACTTGAGCCATCATATGTGTCCATCCACCAACCCCTTCAATTAAGAGTGCCAATCACCGAGTTGACCCAATGCCATTAGCTATTTCCTAAAGTCAGGTTTTAATTTTGCTTAGTGATCTAAGCTTAATTTATTAGCCTGTCAAGGTCATGTCACCATTGGCCTAACAAAGGCCCATTATTAAATGCTAACCTTGCCATGTGTGTAGGTTTTGAGATTTGAGGCTGTGGGAAGAGATCCTGACTATACTCTGTCAGCTCGTGGGTGATAAATGTCAGCCGGTTATGCAGTGAAAGAATAATGAAATGAAGATGCATGTATTCATATAGATGTGGGGCCCAGTCTCCACTATCAAGCTCATGGCCTATGGTTCTAAACCAATGGCCAATATCAAATGTCGGGGATAATCTCCACCATTCCCTATTGGCTCGCAAGGAGAAAGTGAATGTTCGTTAAAAGCCACAAGATCAGTGAGATCTCGATGCATGGATCAATCCACTCAGTTTATGAGACAAATGAAGCTTGCTGACAGAGAAGTTGTCATTTAAGGTAGGTTAATGTCATTGTCTAAGGACAAGTCAGTGAAGCACCGTTGGATTTCAAACCTTGTCAACCTAAATGGATCCGTTTGATTTACCATCTCTTCATGAGATCAATGGCTGATATTCAAAGTTGATAAAATGATATGTGATAGCCATTTCATTCTATAACTAGTATGGATTAATGATATAATCTCTATGGGTGCGATCAAATTGATCTCCGTGTGTGTGGAGACTTAATTGTGGGAAATCATGAAGTGCGATTTGTAGATTTCCATGCACTTCAGAATTAAGCGGTGACAATATACATGCCAATGAATTGCCCAATTTGTACGTGTATTTTTCATTAAGCATTGATGATTGATATCATCACTTTGTACAAAATTGAGGACTTGAAAACTAATTTCTATGGTGAAAATAGCAACTCAACACTTCTATTTATTGAGCAAAGTGTAGAAGACTACAATCTTCTACAGTTAAGGCTCTATGGGACCTAGGAGGGTGTTCCTTCTAGCATTTTATTTGAATACCTCAATAAATGTCATAGAAAATCACATATCCATTGCTATAAGGGGTAAACAACACAATTCACTCAAAGGTTGGCTAATCTTCAAGCAAATATTCATCTATTTACCAGGAACACTAAAAATATCTCTTATACATGTTTTATTGTAGATAAATTTTAAGAGATTTGTATTCTAACCTTGAATCAACAATTTGGTATATCATTATCATTCGAAAGACAAATACCAAGAAAAACAGACTAGTGCCTTCATCAGTTGGGCAATAGAGTCATACATATTACAACCTATCATGCATAAATTATTTAAATTCCCCACATGATAATTTTGTTGAAATAGGGAAAGCCAAAATTGCCATAGCCGCCATGAGGAAGAAGCAAAGTATTGCCAAAATTTTCCTCGACTGCCATGCAAGTAGCAAGACCAATGCCCATACCACCAAGAGGGAACACTTTAGATCATAAAGAATGTCAGTATGTTTCCATCCTATGTTTCCATATAATAAAGTTTGTTCCTTAAAACTGAGGAGTTCTAGATCTAGGATATTCTACCATTTCAGAGCTACTGTTTATGAATTCTTCATCTTTAATCCTTATACTAGATTCAGGTTGAACATGATGAACAACATTTTACTAAGAACACCTTTTTCCCTTATTCCTTTTGTTCTTTCCCATATTAACCAAACTACTCCAAGAAACCAGGAACAATCCTAGGTGGTTTAGACCTATCAGAGGACCCTATGCTATGATACCAATTGTTAGAGTTATGGACAGACACTAAGAGGGGGGGTGAATCAGTGTCTACACTTTTTAAAAATTTGACCAAGATTTTACAATCTAATTTCATTTTCTTTCAACAATAGTGTAGAGTAATCTCATTTGAAAGCACAAAGATATGACAACATAAGCTCAGTCTATTAGACAACCTATGAAAACATGATTTGAGTGAGATATCTTGCATTTCCCAAAACATAGCTCAGATTAAATCTCAATATTATTCTAATTAAAGCATTCATGAGTTGAATGTAATCATTCATAAATAGAATTGAGAACAACACTAAACCCAACTATGAACTGAAACAACATTCAACACAGAAAAGCAGTGAGCACACAAAAGAACAAAGAGATAGAGAATTTGAAAAGTGGAAAACCCTCCTGGGGTAGAAAAATGACTCCTAAACTGCCTTACTGGCTTATCCTTCAAAAACCACTTTTAACAATGCCTTATAGGCTAATTTTTGAACACCAACTCAAGGATCACCAAACCCTCATTTAGAGACACCAATCTCAAGGAGTGCCAACCCCACATTTAGAGACACCAATCTCAAGGAGCACCAACCCCTTACACAAATTACATAATTACAATCATAATATATCAGAGGATCACTCTGTTTATAGTTAAGCTCATATTTCTCTGTTCTCATGTCTACAATATACCCTAAGGATTACAACCAGAGAATTACAATCACCAACCTTTTCTGTTTTCAACATAGGTTTATTTATACATTTCAAGTATGTTTGTTATCAAGAAATCTTCAACAAGCATTTTTCACAAGATTCTGAAACTCTCTTGCTATTTTTAGAATCTAAAGTTGGATAATGATGATCTATAGATGATGGTAAAAATCAAAGTAATGCATATCCAGAAAGCTTTTAATTTCTATGCTGAATCAGGAGACTTCAAATTGTAACTGAAAGATTTTCATCAAAGTCACGACAACCCACAAATAGAAAATCATATCCTCTGAAATCTCAGAGAATATTTTCTAGAGATTTGATACCAACCAAAGAAGTCTACATGCAACTATACTTAGAAAAAATCCATTAAATAAAAAATGCAACAACTCAAAAAGAAAACTCAAAGAATATCTGACATAATTGCTGCTCCCACAATTTCCTTCAACCATTCTCAAACTTCCAGTCAGTGAGGCACACCAATCATAGCGGCCATACCATTCATTACAGAACCAATAATGAATTTCATTTTTTCCCTAAATTCTCCTTTTCCATCATTGTAAAGTTATGTCGAAGGAAACTTATAATTCTATCAGTCATCCCCATAGATATTGCTAAGACTTTGTGAAGTCGGTGAGACATCTCACAGAATATAAACTGTTATATCGAAACACCCCGAACACTTTATATTGCCAAGAGAATTCAATTCTCATACCGACAGGGACCTTTTTGTTTTCCATTCACTATCACTGTAGCCTTTTGATATTGGAGAGACCTCTAAGAGATTATTTTATGTCATACCAAAGGTGTTTTTCATTTCTAAGTCGCCAAGACAAGAGCACACTTACACCGATGAGCCTTTGAAAGAAACCCCTTATGTGATGTCACTGTGACTTTATGAATCTTTCATCGATGTAACCTTCTCCCTTATGAATGTCACTATAGCATAGCATCATCGAGGAGACTTCTTGTAGAATATATTGTGTCATACCGAAAGCCCTTCATTCACTCAGAGTTGCTGAGACATTACAAACCTCTTGCCAAAAGTCCCTCATAAGACTTAGTTGCCAAGACTTGACGGGTTCGCTGAGACATTATATCGATAGCCATTAGTTTCACCGAAAGACCACGTGACCATTTCTATTCGCCAAGACTTCCAGAATGTCCTGCAGAAGGCAATTCTCCAATGGTGGTCGGTGTGACATTGCAATCTCGCTGTGACTTCATATCGATAGTTTTACACTATGCCGATATCCTTCCACATGCACCAGTCGGTGAGACCAAGACGAGTTCACTGAGATGCTAAACCGAATACTCCAAGTCTGGCCAAAGTGAATCCCATATGTGATGTCGGCGAGAAAAAAACACTTCGCTGAGACCTATTCTGAAAACCCTGACTCTTGCTGATATGCATCCATTCACCATCGGTCGGTGTAACATTGCAATTTTGCTGTGACAGTATACCGATGGGATAACTCATGCCGATATGATTCTTTCCTATGACGATTGGTGTGACAAACCAAAATCACTGAGACCACATAGCGACAGAATAACTTATGCCGATAGTGAACTCGTTCTGTCACCAAGACCACAAACACTATCACGTTGAAAGCTGCTAGAATGTTAAATTCAATCACCATAACATTAGAAATGTCTTGCTGATAGGCAACTCAGACATTTCAAAGAGGATCGGTGAGGTCTTGCCATTTTCAATCCAATATGAGTATGCTTGAGAGAGAAACAACCAAAGCCTGTGATATGCAAGGAGAACCATTCTGACAAAGAAACCATCTTTCAAACTTTGTCAGTCAAAGATGTAGCATTCATAACTTGAACCAGAAATCTCATCACCATGAAATTGAACCATAACGAATAACTCTCTGTAATAGCCAAGAGACATCAAAGAAGTGCCATAATAAATCATATAGAGTGAACCTGAGACTGATCATCAAAGAGAACCAACTGAAAGATGTTTTGACATCAAGGACAAACTATATGATCACAACTGAGATCCAAGAAACTCCCCCTTTGTCCTTGATGGAAAAACACAAAATGTCTCTCCCCCTTTTTGCCTCAATGACAAAGGATAGAGGAGAAGAATGTGCAATGCCAGAAAAAAACAACTGAGAAGCTAACCAAAGACCATAAGAACCAGCTACAAATAGAGCAGTAGACATATTGTATAACTTCACATCACCAATGCAAGATAGAGCATCATTCTTCAGCATCACAACTTCACTCACTTCAAATGCACAGAAATTAACAGAGAAATCAGCAGTAACAACTTGCATAGTAACTCCCACTTCAAAATTAGAAACTTAATAACATCATGCAGATAATCTATCATCAAGGTAGCACACCAAAGCTTTCTCCTTTTTTTTCTATCAAAACATGAATTCAAGTAGCTTTCATTTATATATAACTTGCACTCACTTTCACACACAACTCTCAATTTAGCTTATGTATGTCTCCACATTCAAATTAACTGCAATCTAGCAATACCAGAAATTGAGCACAAACAACCAACCTCTTCTTAGCACAAGTAACCTCAGTCACAACTTATAGCTTGTTCACCATATACCAGACTCAGGATCACTACTCTTTTCTTTCCATATATTAGCATCAGATTTGCACAACCATCCTTTCTCTTAAGAAATCACTGTAGCTTCAACATGTTTGACCTTCCTTAAGGCACTCAAACATAAAAAGTTTAGTACTGCAAAAGACAAAAACTTCAAGATAGATCAGGTGAAAAGATTAATACATTATAACTCAGGTAACTCCACTAGCATAGCATCAACTTGATCAAAAGAAACAATCCCTCAACCTATGTATAGTCTTTACAGACTTCCTCTCATCATACCGTGCACAAAGAGAACACACATACTACTGTGTGATTATTATCAGACTCTTGCAACCTTCTTTTAGAGACATAACAGGAACTCTTCTATATATCTCCACACTGCTCAAAGATATCATAAGGACATACCAATATTTCCAAAGCCCAAGCATCCAAAAAGTTCATTTAAAAACAAAGTGCACAGTCATTTCAAAAAACTTATGAAAACTGTCAACCATTAGACCAAGCAGAAACATTTCTTAACATCTTATACCACCAAAAGCAAATGCAAGATGCCATACCTCATTCTAGACTCCATAGGGGTAAAATATATTACCATAATAGACTCCCCCTGAGTCTTTGCTTCTTCTCAAGACCTGGAAAGCATCACTTGTGCAAGGAGTGCACAAGGAGTTTTCTCATAAGCATCTTTATTGCTCTTCTTGTCATCTTGATTGCTCTTTCTTCTCCACACCAATGAAGACTTTTTCACTTGTTTGCTTGAAGTACCTATCTTTCTATTGAATCTGCATTGCTATACTTTATGTCCAATGTTATTACATCTGAAACAAATGACTTTGTGATTGTTCTGAGAAATAGAGGACTTCCTACAAACTTTTCCAGCATTGTTCCCTACATTATCCTCACTTGTATTTATTCTACAGTCTCTTCTCAAGTGACCAAATTTTTTGCAGTTGTAACACACCACATCCTTATTTCTAGGGACATTAGTATGATTCTTATTTGACTATCTTATGTAATCAATTGCCTTATGACCATAGTCATTACAAACATAACAATATCCTTGGAAAGAATGATTATACCTGAATGAATGATCGTGCCAAGGATGTGAAGGTCTGAAGACATTTTTCCTTTCTCTATTAATACCTTTATATTGTCTTCTAGTGTCAATGTTATCCTTTGATGCAACAATACTATAACCAAGATCAACCTTCATTCTTGGTGTTTGCTTGGCTGTAAACTTCTTTCCATCTGAAGTAGTAAACACTGTTTCATGTTTGGATTTGTCTACAGAGCTTTGTCCAACCTCATAACCCACTCCTGTAGAATCTTTAGAATGCTTTTTCCTGCCCAACATCTCATTCAATATATTAGTACTATGATCAAATTTCTGAAATTTACTAGATTGACCATTGAAACTTTCAAGCTCTTTTCTTAAAGCAAATATTTCTTCTTCAAGTTTTAGACAAACAATCTTTTTAATCTCCAAATCAAAGCTCACAACATCTGCAATCCTCTTATATTCTTCAATTTCAATTTTCTGACTAATAATCATATCGTCCTTAAGAGTTAGTTCTTTTAACAAGGTATTATTATCAGAACATTTCTTTAAAGAATCAATCTCATTTTCTAGTTTATTACATAACTCATCGTTGTCTTTCAACTTGGTTTCCAAACTCTCTTTTTGCTGAAGCTGTCTTGTTAAAAACTTGTTTTGTTTTCTAAGCTGCTTAATAGTATCTAAGGCACATAGGAGTTCACCTTCCAAATCAACCTCACTTTCTGGTTCATCATATTCCAGTTCAGATTTAACTTCACCCAAAGATTGATCTACATTTACACAAGTTTCTTGATCATCTAAATATTCATTAATGATCTCCCTGGACTTCTTTTCAAAATTATAAAGGTTTACACCTTCTTCACTCTCAGATGATTCACAACTTATTTCAGTATCAAAAGATATCTCCTCTTGTAGCTCACTATTCAGATTCATTTCTGTCAACTTGTCCCACACATCCTTAGCACTACAGTAATGAATGACTTTTGTAATGAGTTTATTTGGAAAGTTATTAAAAATAGCAATTATAGCTCTAGTATTGAATTCAAGAGCTTTCATCTCCTCAAGAGAGGAAGGAGATGTTGTAGATGTAGTACAACCCTTTTCTACTGCTTCCCACACTTCATATCCTAAAGAATGTAAGTATGTTTCCATCCTATGTTTCCATATAATAAAGTTTGTTCCTTCAAACTGAGGAGTTCCAGATCTAGGATATTCTACCATTTCAGAGCTACTGTTTATGAATTCTTCATCTTTAATCCTTATACTAGATTCAGGTTGAACATGATGAACAACATTTTGCTGAGAACACCTTTTTCCCTTATTCCTTCTGTTCTTTCCCATATTAACCAAACTACTCCAAGAAACCAGGAACAATCCTAGGTGGTTTAGACCTATCAGAGGACCCTATGCTCTGATACCAATTGTTGGAGTTATGGACAGACACTGAGAGGGGGGGTGAATCAGTGTCTACACTTTTTAAAACTTTGACCAAGATTTTACAATCTAATTTCCTTTTCTTTCAACAATAGTGTAGAGTAATCTCATTTGAAAGCACAAAGATATGACAACATAAACTCAGTCTATTAGACAACCTATGAAAACATGATTTGAGTGAGATATCTTGCATTTCCCAAAACATAGCTTAGATTAGATCTCAATATTATTCTGATTAAAGCATTCATGAGTTGAATGTAATCATTCATAAACATAATTGAGAACAACACTAAACCCTACTATGAACTGAAACAACATTCAACACAGAAAAGCAGTGAGCACACAAAAGAAAAAAGAGAGAGAATTTTCCAAGTGGAAAACCCTCCTAGGGTAGAAAAACCACTCCTAAACTGCCTTACTGGCTTATCCTTCAAAAACCACTTTTAACAATGCCTTATAGGCTAATTTCTAAGCACCAACTCAAGGATCACCAAACCCTCATTTAGAGACACCAATCTCAAGGAGCGCCAACCCCACATTTAGAGACACCAATCTCAAGGAGCACCAACCCCTTACATAGATTACAGAATTACAATCATAATATATTAGAGGATCACTCTGTTTATAGTTAAGCTCATATTTCTCTGTTCTCACGTCTACAATATACCCTAAGGATTACAACCAGAGAATTACAATCACCAACCTTTTCTGTTTTCAACACAAGTTTATTTATACATTTCAAGTATGTTTGTTATCAAGAAATCTTCAACAAGCATTTTTTACAAGATTCTGAAACTCTTGCTATTTTTAGAATCTAAAGCTGGATAATGATGATTTGTAGATGATGGTAAAAATCAGAGTAATGCATATCCAGAAAGCTTTTAATTTCTGCGCTGAATGAGGAGACTTCAAATTGTAAATGAAAGATTTTCATCAAAGTCACGACAACCCACAAACAAAAAATCATATCCTCTAAAATCTTAGAGAATATTTTCTAGAGATTCGATACCAACCAAAGAAGTCTGCATGCAACTATACTTAGAAAAAATCCATTAAATAAAAAATGCAATAGCTCAAAAAGAAAAATCAAAGAATATCTGACATAATTGCTGCTCCCACAATTTCCTTCAACCATTCTCAAACTTCTAATCAGTGAGGTGCACCAATCATAGCGGCCATACCATTCATTATAGAACCAATAATGAATTTCATTTTTTCCCTAAATTATCCTTTTCCATCATTTTAAAGTTATGCCAAAGGCAACTTATAACGCTATCAGTCATCCCCATAGATATTGCTAAGACTCTGTGAAGTCGGTGAGACATCTCACAAACTATAAACTGTTATATCAAAACACCCCGAACACTTTAAATTGCCAAGAGAATTCAATTCTCATACCGATAGGGACCCTTTTGTTTTCAAATCACTATCGCTGTAGCCTTTTGATATCAGAGAGACCTCTTGAAGATTACTTTATGTCATGCCGAAGGTCTTTGTCATTTCTAAGTCACCAAGAAAAGAGCACACTTACACCGATGAGCCTTTGAAAGAAACCCCTTATGTGATGTCACTGTGACTTTATGATTCTTTCGTCGATGCAACCTTCTCCCTTATGAATGTCGCTATAGCATACCATCATCAGGGAGACTTCTTGTATAATATATTGTGTCATACTGAAAGCCCTTCATTCACTTAGAGTTGCTGAGACATTACAAACCTCTCACCGAAAGTCCCTCATAAGACTTAGTCACCAAGACTTGATGGGTTCACTGAGACATTATATCGATAGCCATTAGTTTCACCGAAAGACCATGTGACCATTTCTATTCGCCGAGACTTCTAGAATGTCCTGCTGAAGGCAATTCTCCAACGGTGATCAGTGTGACATTGCAATCTCACTGTGACTTCATACCGATAGTTTTACACTATGCCGATATCCTTCCACATGCACTAGTCGGTGAGACCAAGAGGAGTTCGCTGAGATGATAAACCGAATACTCCAAGTCTGGCTGAAGTGAATCCCATATGTGATGTCGGCGAGACAAAAACACTTCGCCGAGACCTATTCCAAAAACCCTGACTCTTGCCGATATGCATCCATTCACCATCGGTCAGTGTAACATTGCAATTTCACTGTGACAGTATATCGATGGGATAACTCATGCCGATATGATTAGTCAGTGTGACAAACCAAAATTGCTGAGACCACATAGCGATAGAATAACTTATGTCAATAGTGAACTCGTTCTGTCACCAAGACCACAAACACTGTCATGCTGAAAGATGCTATAATGTTAAATTCAATCGCCATAACATAAAAAATGTCTTGCAGATAGGCAACTCAGACATTTCAAAGAGGATCGATGAGGTCCTAACATTTTCACTCCAATATGAGTATGCTTGAGAGAGAAACAACCAAAGCCTGTGATATGCAAGGAGAACCATTCTGACAAAGAAACCATCTTTCAAACTCTGTCAGTCAAAGATGTAGCATTCATAACTTGAACTAGAAATCTCATCACCATGAAATTGAACCATAACAAATAACTCTCTGTAATAGCCAAGAGAAATCAAAGAAGTGCCATAATAAATCATATAGAGTGAACCTGAGATTGATCATCAAAGAGAACCAACTGAAAGATATTTTGACATCAAGGACAAACAATATGATGACAACTGAGATCCAACAGGCCATCAGTTTGGAACCATGAGCCATGAGCTTAATAGTGGAGACTGGGCACCACGTCCATATGAAGAAACACATCTTCATTTTGTTGTTCTCGCACTGCATAACCAACTGACATTTATCACCCATGAGCTAGCGGGGTATGGTTAGGATCTCTTCCCATAGTCTCACTTCTCAAAACCTGCACACATGATAAGGTTAGCATTTAATAATGGGCCTTTGTTAGGCCAACGGTGACATGACCCTCATAGGTTGATGACTTAAGCTCAGATCACCGAGAAAAATTAAAACCTAACTTTAGGAAATGGCTAAGGGAATTGGGCCGAATTAGTGACCGACACTCTTAATTGAAGGAGCTAGTGGATGGATGCATATGATTGCTCAAGTGATAAATTAAGGAACCAAAAACTAGCAAGGAAAGTCAATGCAACATTAGAAGACTTGAAGGTTTCCTAGGGAAAAACCCTACTCACACATGGGGACAAGGGTTTTGAGTTCCAACAAGGTCCATGGGTTGCTTAAAAATTTGAAATTTTTTGGAAGCTCAATCACAAAGTAAAAGTCTCCTAAAAATACATTCCTTCTACTTGTGAGTAACCCTTACACACAAGCCTTGCTTTATTTCTGACCACTTCTCCTTTCTCATTCAACCTATTTTTGAATACCCACTTTGATCCAATAATGTTTTTGTTTGTCGGTCTTGGAACCAATTCCCAAGTTTGTTTCTTCTCAATCCACATAACTTATTCTTTCATAGATTCCATCCAATGCTCATCTTTACATGCTTCACTTATAGTTTTTGGTTCAATCTTAGAAAGTAAACACAAATTTACCTCACCAGTAACAACTCTACTTCTTGTCAATACTCCGTTTGTCTTGTCTCCAATGATCTAATTTTTTGAATGATTCTTCTACACATATCTAGGTGTCTTAGGGGACACCACTAGAGCTTCTTCTTCTTTTTCTTCATTCTTCTTCTCTTGCTCATCCTTTTCCCATTCTTCCACATCTTCTTCAATCCTTATGGAATCAAGTTCATCAGATATGTATCCATCAATTCAATTCTTCATTGCTTCATCAACCTTGAAATTTGTACTTTCTATAATCTTCCTCATTATTTTATTGAAACATCTATAAGCTTTTATTTTAGTAGAATATCCAAGAAAAATTCCTTCATCACTTCTTATATCAGACTTTCCTAAATTTTCTTCATCCCGTATGATATAACATTTGCTTCCAAATACCTTGAAATAATTAGTAATAGGAATTATTTCACACCATAGTTCATAGGGGGTATTTGTACTATTTGGTCTTGCTTGAAGTTGATTGAATACATAAACAACAATATGAATATGTTCTTTTCAGTAAACTTTTGATAGACTAGCCTCAATAATAATTGATTTAGCCGCTTCTTAAATTATTCTATTCTTTCTTTCAACAACTCCATTATGCAGAGGAGTTCTTAGAGCAGATAACTATCATTTTATTCCATGCACTTCACAAAACATATTAAACTTATGGGAAGTGAATTCACCACCTCTTCTAGACCTTAAGCATTTTATCCTCAAATTTACTTCATTTTCAAACATAGCTTTGAATGTCTTGAATCTATCTAATGCATATGATTTCTCTCAAAGAAATGTAACCCGTGTATACCTAGAATAATAATCAATCAAAAGCATAAAGTACCTTTCTCCTTGTAGACTTCTCACTCTTATAGGACCACAAAGATCTATATGAATTAAATCTAGTAGTCTAGTAGTAGATTGTTCCTTTGATCTGTAATGGTTTCTTGCTTGCTTTCCAAGCTGACAATTCCTGCAGATAGCATTAACAGGATTTGTGATCCTTGGTAAATCTCTCATGGCATGAACTACAATAATACTCACCAAGTTAATGATACATTCTCTGATACCATAACCAACTGTCATTAATCTAAGTCATAAATAATTTTCCATTAGCACCCTTAATTTGATAGATATTTCCTTCAAATTTCTTTTATGCAACAATCATTATTCGAGAATTTTTCCTAATATCACATATTTCATCCTCAAATACAAGATTATATCCTTTACTGTACATCTGTTCAACACTCAAAATATTATGCCTTAAGACCTTTACATAGCAGACGTCATCAATATTATGCTTTCCATCAAAACTTACTAATCCTATCCCACAAATCTTAGCGCTAGTATCATCTCCAAACATAACTAAGCCTCCATCATATTTTTCAAGTTTGAAAAACTTACTCTTATCACCATTCATGTGATGTGAACAACCACTTTCAACAACCTAATAGTTCTTTTCCTATTTATCATGTAGGGAAGAGATTATAGTACCTTCATTTTTCTCCTTCTTCGGAGGGCATTCCTTCACCTGTTTTTCAGAATTAGTAGAAGTAGGTTCACCTTTTATAGCCAGGAACAAGCTTTCATTGTCATTAGTATCTCCATAATTAGATTCCTCATCAAATATACTAGCATCCTCATTCACATAATATGCTTTGTTGATCTTCTTACCTTTCTTTTCTTTCTCATATCTTTTTTTATTCCTCTTAGCTCTTTCTGGACACCTGGAAGCACAATGTCCTATTCCTCCAAAAATAAAGCATTTAAAGGGTAACTTACCTTCATACTTTCTAGATCCTTTCTTTATCATTCTCACAAAGTTAGCTTCTATTTCATCAAGATTTTTTTCATCCCGATCTTTAGCTTTTGTAACCTTAAAAGTAGTTTATGATTTGGATCCATTTCTCAAATTTGACTTTCTCATCTCATAATATGTCAAAGTTCCCAATAATTGATATTTAGTGTAGGTCTTGTAATTTATATGTTCTTCAATAGTACATACCTTTTTGCTATAAGAATCAGTGAGAGTTCTATGAATCTTCTTTACAATCTTGGATTCATCTAGTGTAGCACCAAGTCCTTGCATTCTAGCTACTACTTCATCCAATCTCTGTACATAGGCTTTAAAATTTTTATCTTCAGACATATGTAGAAGCTCAAACTGTGTCTCCAAGTTCTACAACTTTTTCTCTTTGAACCTTTCATCTCCTTCATATGAATTTTCCAAAGCATCCCAAAATTCCTTAGTAGTCTTTAGATTTTGAAATTTAATCAACTCAGAATGTACAAGACTATTCTTCAAAATGTACTTCACCTTATTGTTCGCTTCATGTGCCATAATCTCATCAGTCATACTTGGACCATTAGTAGGAGGGGTGTAAGTATTCTTGTAAGCTTTCTCCACATTGTATCCACAATATTCAATATACTCTTCCATCAATATTTTCTAGATAGCATAATTAGTTCCATTGAACCTCAAATAATCATGAGTAACTTTGCCAACCATACCAAACCTTCCTTGAGAGGTTAAGCTCTTTTCCAAGGAACCAAGATCTGATACCAATTGTTGAAAAAGACAACTAAGAGGGGGGGTGAATAGTGATAGAAAATTTAAACTTTAAAACATTCACCGAAACTTAGATCAATCACAAATCTTTAACTCTATTAAAATGATTAAACATTAAGTGCAAGTGCAAAAACTGAAAACCCTCACACAAAAATAGTAACACCATATTTACGTGGAAAACCCAATGAGGGAAAAACCATGGTGAGGATTAACTCACACTATAGAGAATATCAAAACCAATTACAAAAGGCTTACTGCTTGAGAAAAAGGTTCATTGCCAAAACAAGGACTCACTATCTAGATCATGACTCACTATCCAACAAGGTTAACCACCTAGAGGGCTCATTTCCATAGAGATACAAAGAAGACAAGAGAGATATGTTACAAAGAGAAGAAAATATCAATGCAACAAATATTTCCACCACATTTCACTCAACCACTTGTAGACATGCATGAATTATAGAGTACACCTTCAACTCATTGCATCCAAAAAATCAACATTTAGACTTCACATTGATCTGCCACACTTGCATCACATACACCCATTGATTCACATATGCTTCACATCTATCTTTTCTATTTCTTTGCACTTATCTCTTGTTCTTCTTTCATCACTAATTCATCTTATATTTATACCATCTTCAACTTTGAAACATATCCAAAGTCGACCATGCATTATTGAATTCAAATTAGGTCAGTGCCAAAAAATCCTAGGGTGGAATTAGAATGAAGGTGACCCAAACACACACTTGATGAGGACTCAAATAGATCCCAACACACTTCATCAACTTTGAAGGTAGTGTTCAACACAAGGTCAAACAAACCAGTGTAAAACATAGAAAAATTAAGTACACACAACCCTTAGCATGATCAAATCCTTCCAGAAACCAAATTTATCTTCAACACGATCATAATAACTTAACTCTAGAACTGCAAGTCAGGTATGTGTAGGATCATCATGGAAAAAATAGGCCCTTAAGTGGCAAAAATAAAAATAAAATCAGAGTTAGGAAACTTGAAGTAAAAATTTGAATAAGTTATCCATATTATTTAAAAAATATGTAAGAATAGAATCTGTATCAAATTGAATGTAGTTTCTAAACTACTAGATTTATTTAAAAAAAACCTATTTAGTGAAAATTTGAAATTTCAATGCAGTAGCACTTAAATTTCAGGGAAAAAATAAGTAGGTGTTTGTCTAACTACCCTAACCACAATAAAATGATAATTGTTTTTTATAAAATTTTAGATATAAGTAGAGGACTCATGTCCTGATGTGATACATGTTTTTTTGTAATTTTTTTCCAAGTAAATAATTAATTATGAATTTTTTATTACAACTTTTAAAAATTATAAAAACTTCGTATGTTTGACCACCTTAACTTGGTCAAAACTTCATGAAATTCATTTTTTTTAATCCTATATTATGTGAAGCATTGAATGTGATGCATGTTTCAAATTTAAAAAATGTGACACCGTTTGAAAGCTATAGATGTTTTTCAATCAACCAATCAATCAGGACTTTAGTCATAATTCAAATAGAAAATGAATAATAATTATTTATTAAATTCAAATTAAAACATAATTTATATTGGTGGAAAGCTGCCAATCTCCTTTAAAAACCCTTTTTGTTTCATCAATTTTGGGTAAAAAAAAGTCGTCAGCCACATACCCTACACATACCCATCATATCGCCACTTTTTGGCCCATCATGATCCTGCACATACCTAGTCATAAGACTTAACCAAAAAGAAATCTGAACCAACAACATTTCTCCTGAACCTCAACTAGAAGCACATAAAACCACAATTCACAACTAGTGAACATAACTCGCATTGAACAATGAATCATAAGCCAAAATTCTAGATATAGTAGCTTCCAACAACCATGATCAACATATTTGAACCACACAAACATAGAAGGAAATCTCAGAGAAAAACCTAGAGCAACCATTGAACACCTGCAACCTTTCTTCATTACAATTTTCTCAATATCCTCGACATGTACAACCAATAATTGGCATCCATGACATCAATGACAACAACTAGTTGATAACCGATTGACCAATTGACATCAATGACAACACCTTCATTCTTGTAACAGTAACAAGCTTGGAAATTTGTTTGAAAATAATCATTCCCTTTTTGGAGCCAAATAGTAGAATATTCCCCATGCAAGTGGATGGGTGAGGAAAATTAGTAATTAGTAATTAAAACTAAGATTTAATTATGCAAGTTGAGGAAAATGGGGATTATCATTAAATAATTAGTTTATTTAATGAAAAAGGGTTCAAAATGAAAATTAAATAATTAAGATCATTTAATGAAATGAGAGGACATAAGGCATTTAAATTAAATAATTTGATTTATTCAATTAAACATTATGAGAGGTGGATGTGAAAGGGGGTGAATTAGCCTAATTAGATCAATTAGATTAATATATGAAAATGATGCATTTAATTAAATAACTAGGCTCATTTAATCAAACATGCAATCAAACAGGAAAAAAGAAGATGAAATTTAGGACAAAACGATGTTAGTGACCAAATTAAGTGTGTAATACCATTCAAAGACAATTTTAAATATCTACACATACATTACTATCAAGATAAAATATCCCTCTTCCATGGGATGATCTCACATATTGAAATGTTCAATGGTAAGGGGGATTGAATAAGCTATATTGAATTTCTCATTGTTCAACAAACTCATATGTGGAGCTTTGTAGCATGTTAATATGAAGATAAAATAGTGAAACAAAGAGGCATAAGGCATGCTTCTAATTAAATACAACATGGCTATGGGTTAAGTATAATTCAAAGGTGAAGGGAAAGGGAAAATTGGTGATACACAAGGTGACAATATTGATGAGGTGCCCCTAAGGGAGAGGAAAATATTGTGTGTGCTATGTAGTATTAGGAGGTTGATAAGGGTAAAAAGATGTCTTATAATTGGAAATCTTAGAGGATTAGGCTTTTATTGGTAGTATATAATCAAAGAATGTCATAAAATTCCTATGCATTGGGATAAGGATATCTAGTTAAATTGTATTTTCTTGAATCTAACTATATTTAGAAGGAAGCAAAAAAGGAGGTAAATGAAAAATTGCGAGGGTAAGTGATGTAAAAAAACCATGGGATACTATCAATGATGATGTAAATATTTTTATAGATTACTCAAGGAAAAAGGAAATAAAGATACCTAAATTTTGAAGAGACAAAAGGGAGACAAGTGATTAGGGAATGTCAAAATAGCGGGAGTGGTATGAAGAATAAGCATCCAATTGGAGTCTATGCAATATCAAATAAGAGTGGAGGACATCCTCAAATATTAGACATGGACTAGATTTAAATTGAAGATATGTATGAGGTTGGACTAAGGGGAAGGTAAGTGTTCATTAAGAGGAAATTTCCTAAAGAATCTTTGGTTGAAAATGGGTTGCATTTTATATTGGTGAGACCAATTTTTCATGATTTTCTTGCTTGGTTTTTTGTTTCTTGATTTTTGTTGCATATAAATTTGCTTTAATTTGTGTGCATTTGTATTTTGCTTTTAGAATGAAGTTTACTCACTAAGATTAACTCCATCCAACTAGGAAGTTGGAAGGGTTTATTATTAAAGGCTATACTAGGTAAGCAATGACATTTACTATAAAATTTAATAAGATTTGCAACATTTGATGATACATCATTTTTAATGTGCCTCAAAATAGATTAACTCTTTGGGACTCAACACTTGATGAGTAAGAGACTATGAAGGTATATTTACATGTTAGGATCTTCATGTCCTAACTTTGTAATACTTTGAGCAATGTAATAGCCAATAATATAGCTAGTAATTAATGCTATGTTTGGTGGAATTAGCCCACATTGGTTGTAATTTTTGTCACTTGCATGGTTTTATATTGATGTTTTAATAATTCAAATATCATCTTAGAATCACATATTGTAATAGATAATTTCTCTTAGGAGGTTTCTCTTTTGAAGAAGTTTGTGATTCTTGTGATAAATTAAGCATATTTGTAGCTATTTTCTAAGCATTATGCTCTTTTACATGTTTTGTTTTGATTTATTAGTAATGCAAATTTAAGATATTATCAATTGGTATTGGAGTAATTTTTAGGAATGTATTTTACAATAATTGAAAAAGTTAAGGGGTTTCTACAATTGTCCATTGTATCTCTTCTTGTCCTCTTGGGTTCTTAGTGATTAGAAAGTGGCTACAGAAGTAGTAGCATAAAGCATCCTTTACAAAGTTTTTAATTTTTTTATTTTCAAGTACTTTTTTACAATAGAAAATTTATGCTAGGGATTTTTAAATATCTAGAAAAAAGCTAACATTTTTATCTAAGCTAAATTTTAATATCTATCCTTAGGAAACCTTTCACTTTTGTAAATTGTGATGCATTAGTATGTGATTAGTCCTTGAAATATACTAATTATATCTTATAGATATGATAGTGGTGTGCAATAATAATTTATCCTTTTTAGTTGGTGCTTTAAACTATGATCTTACTTTATTTATGAATGATATTTGTAAGTTTGTGAGATCATAGACCAGCACACCTTTTAGTAACCATTCCCTTTCCACCACAAATGAGCACCAACTATGGGCATTTTTGATAGACGTGTAGATTTAAAACACACTAGACTAGACTTGATCTAATTTGCTATATGGTAGATTTTTTTCTTTCTAAAATATTATGGTTTATTGATAGACAACTAAATTCTTTAAAATAGGTATGGTCAATGGGTTATTGCTTTTAGTCATCCAAAATTGTAATTGTGGTGAGCTAGGTTTTGCTATTACATGATTCATAAATTTGAAACTTTTGGAACATATTTCTCTTGTTCAATAGCATTTTGACCAATATGATTGCAAATATCATTTGATTAGGAATTCAAATTGTAAAAAAAGTAGGTAAAAAATAAATGTCTAGGCCAAAATTTCATCCACTTGGACGATTGTTTCATTATAATTATTTCATCAAGATGACCATTTTTCCATCTTACTTTGGCACACTTTTTGGGAATCTCAATCAATCAAAATGGTTGATGAGCATCATTCTTAAGATATCACCTTGGAAAAGATTGAATCCAAGCTTAAAGCAATCTCTAAAGGCTTGAAGAAACACTTGAGTCTAAACTTGCCAACACTATGGTTAACATAATTAATTTGGATAGAATTGGGACATCACACCTTGAGAGGAGGGAACACGTTT
The DNA here is from genome assembly GCA_007258455.2 of Sequoia sempervirens. Lineage (NCBI taxonomy): Eukaryota > Viridiplantae > Streptophyta > Pinopsida > Cupressales > Cupressaceae > Sequoia > Sequoia sempervirens. The sequence continues at coordinate 22,246 of VDFB02015007.1, forward strand.
GGAGGATATTGTTCATCTAAATTAGTTTTTTCCTAATTTAATTGAAATGAACCCTTTAGTTGGATAATAATTTACCTTTGATCTAGGGGATACTTTTCACTAAAAATTGAAGTGTCCCATATGCTCTAGATTTTAGTGTCACCTTGAAGAGTTCAGAAAACTGAATCCAATGCAACTTGAATGGGCAAAAAAGGAGGTCATATGTCAAAGTTATGGCTAGTGAAAGTTTGGTCAAACAGTGTACAGGGGCTAGTTAGAAAGGCAAAAAATTTGACTAACTCAAAATTGGTCGAAATTGGTGTCAAGTTGAAGAGCTCATTGCCATGATCCCAAAGCTACTCGTTTAATAGAAAACAAAGCTCGTACGATGAAGATATGGCTAGTCAAAGTTGAAGATTGATTAGATGCTGACGTGGTAGTTGACTAGATGATGATGTGGCAAGTACAGGTGATGTGGAAAAAATGTGGATCCCCCTCTCATGTACCACCACTACACCATGCTTTATTTTTGAGGAATAAAGTGGTGGAGGTTTATTTTATTTCGCAAAATCCATTTGGTGGGATCCCAAGTGGATTTGGTGGGATTTAAAGGCAACAGATTAAAACCAAATCTCCTAAAAATTAAAAAAAAACCCATTTAAAACAATAATGAACAAGTCCAAATTTATAACTAAAATAACCTTTAATGGTTATTAGGGGATAAAACAAAAACAACCCAATGAATAAAAAAAAACCTTTATACCAAATAGCCTGAATATCAAAAGTGTTAAGGGCTTAAAAACAAATTAAAATCTTTTTAATGGGGATTGTTATTGTTTTATTTGTAAAAATAAGGGAAATTGGTTTTAAGGGGGAAAATGAATTTTTTTATGGTTTTAGCCATAAGGGGAAAATTTTTTGTATAAAAGGGGGGTGAGAGTGCAAGTGTATTCATTCAAAATTCAGTTTATGCTTTGCGAAGAATGGTGAGAGAGAATTCCTAGGAGATGAGGGAATTGAAGTTAGGACTTTGATAGTGAATTATAATCTTTGTGCATTTGGAGTTTGCAGTCAAGCTTGTTGTACTTGTGTAAGAGGACTTTTGTAATTCTTTATTGTCTGAGAGCTATGAGGAGACTTGTATTAGTTGAAGCCTTGTAATTGTTTTTGGAGCATAATCAAGGATCAGTTGCTCTATTGGAGAGGGACCCAGAGATGTAGCCATCTTAGTCAACTCTGTTATCAACTTGTGTTTTGTCTTCTCTCTCTTTTCTCTCTTCTCTTCACTTTAATTTGGTTATGTTTATCTATGAATTTTAATTATGTTTTCAAGATCTTTAGTATAATCATTGTCAAAGTTATTATTCACGTGCAATAGTCCTAGATCCTAACATCAGATCAACCTTGTACAATATACCTATGTACCAAGAGGTCTCCATTGCCTCTTTTTATCTAGAGAATGATCCTATACAATGGCATTGATGTTTCAAGAAGAATAATAGTGGAAAACCTACTTGAGATGAGTTTTGGAAAGGTATTTAACCCATTTTGACTCTAATGATTATGAAATTCACTATGGCATTGTCCAAAATTTTCCAAACAATTCTATCCATGAACACCAAATTGAGTTTGAATGTCTAGCTAACTAGATCATAGGATTTGACAATGCCCTTGCTTATAATTACTTCATCAGTGGATTAAAAGGTGACATTTAGGACGAATTAAAATTTTTTAAACCATAAGATATGTGGATACCAGTAGGTTGGTCAAATTTGTTGCTCAATGTTTTACCTATAAACCTCTTTTGTTTAGGAATCCACTACCTTCCTATCCTCCAATAACTCACACCTCTTGTGTGACACCCATCAAGTGCTTAAGTGATGTTGAAATGAGAGATCATTGTGATAAGGGGTTATGCTATAATTATGGTGACAATTATTTATTAGGTCTCAAATTTGTGTAACAAAACATATATCTTGGACATAGAAGCAAAACCTACCTTGAACGACTTTGAGTAACTAGAGGATACATTAATAATGGAAGATGATCTTGTACATGAATCCCATGAGGAACCATCCCTTGATATTTACATGCATGCCTTGGTTGGAATCACCACACCTAGACAATGAAGGTGTGCTACAAAAATTCCTTAATTGTCCTTATAGAGTCTAACAATACCCATAGTTTGATAGACCCTTAGATTGCAAAACAAGTAGATTATTACGTATCCTTTCTCTAGTTTTGGGGTCATGATTCCTAATGGGGATATAATGACCTATAAAGGGAAATGCCAAATCTTTCTATTAGAGAGTACATTTTGCAATTTGATATATTTCTCTTGTTAGATAAGATACTACAAGCCATCTACAATGATGTTGCAAGTAGTCTACATTCATATGTAGATTGCTGTTATTTGTGCAACAATATCAATACAAATATAGGGTGCTAGAATTTCTTCATACAATTGGCATACAACTAGATTTTTGCCAATATTTGTTGCTAATATAGAAAGTCACTTTTTGGTGGTTGATTCTTATTTTTAGGAATATATTTTCTATTTCTAGTAGTTAGTTATTTTATGATTAGTTTAGCAACATTATATTGTTTATTTTTTCTATTTTTAGTTCCTTAAAATGCCTTAGTATATGGCTACAAGTTAGGTGCTTCCATTTCTATTTTTTTTGGGAATAAATCAAATACACTTTTCTCTATCAATTCTAGGGAGTTTTAGACTCTCTTTAGCTACCCAATATTGTTGATTGTCATGTATGTATTATGCTTGAACTTAAAATATTTTATGGTGTTCTACTTTAGCTATTATTTTCTTTTTATATAAATAATAGTTGTTGCTAGTACTATGCTTTTCATATTTCTATTGTTGCAAGTGATATGTTTTTGATTAAATAAGCAACATTTACAGGGTGTTGTACCCTTTACACAGAAATACCTCAGGGCCAAAAAGAATCTAGTTCAAACCATAAATGAACTAGGAAAAGAAGATAGGCCGCACATAGAAACAACTAAAAAACAACTGTCAAACAACAGATGAGGACTAGACAACCCCATAACTTGAGGGGACTAATTTGAATCCCTTAACCCTAGGCCACAAAGTAGTGACTGATCTTGGGATTCCCTTCTTATTTCTCAGCACAAGGAGACTAGGAAGACTCAAAATCAAAGTCCACTGAGTGAGGCGAGAGGAGCAAATCCACAAAAAGCACCATAGGTAATGAGCCACCATGCAGTGAGGGAGACAATAACACAAAAGAGGAGACAAGAGTAATTGAAGGACCAATAGAGGCATCCAACAAGGGTCGGGAAGGCTTTGCCTGAACATCAACAATAGTTTGAGGCAGCAAAGGTTCCATGGAAGGGATAGCTAGAAGAGAAGCCTGGCAAGACACTGACTCCCTGGGGGAAACAACAGGGTCATCCTCTGCAAATAAATTATCCAAAGGAGGAGAACCCACCATGAGATGATTCGTGAGAGCATCCTTCCACTAAGTAGTAGTTCCCTTTTGGAAGGCATGAGGGCAACTAGAGGCCAAATGACCAATGGAGAAACATCTCCTATATTGAAAAGGGAGGCCCTCATAGTCCAGGAGCTATATCCAAGGTCTGTCCTCCACCAATAAGACCACATCACCATGGAGTAGTTTGGAGATATCCAAATCAACTAAAATATGAGAAACTGTAGTATTCCCAAGCTCTCGAGTTGTAAAGTCTGCCAAAAAAAAGCATCCAATGGAATTTCCAATGGCTTCATAATAAGATTCCTCCAAAAACTGGAGAAGGAGATTCGACAATTAGACCCAAATCAGTCTCGTATTCAACGACTTTGTAAGAGGATTGAAAGAGTGAGACCAAGGCCTGATGGATAGTGAATGAATACCCCACATCCACCCCCTATCCAACACACTATCTCACTCCGCGGAGGAGGTGAAGGTTGCAAAGAGGAACCCCCTTGTGCTAGGATAGAGCTCAATCTACCCAGAGACAATAGGCTTCTAGGAGACATAAACCTAGTCATTGAGATTAAGAAGGGAGGGCCACAAGCCATTAAAATTGCAGACCACACCATGCTTCAAATATAAATCCTCATTTTCAGCAATCTTAGGTCCACATACCACAACAGGGGATGCACGAGCACAAGGCAACGACCGAACTCGAGCCAAAGCAGAAGACCGAGCACCATCCCTAGAAACAACCTCAAAAAAGGTCTTCACCCAACCTGAAGAAGGGATGCCACTAGCAATTGGAGTAGGAGGAAACACTACAAAAGGAACAGAGGGATAATTGTCCATCCCCTGCAGAGCCAAACCCACATGCGCAACATCGCCGATCGAAGAATCATCGTTTGAAGCATTTTCCTATTAGACAATGTCAGAACAACTCCCGCCCAATGCCATTCAAAAACTTCACGAACAAACTTTTTGCAAGTGATATGTTAATTTCAAAATATTTTCAAATTTTATTAGGATGTTTTAGTTACTTCTTGGTTTGAAAGAAGAAACATATTATGTTTTAAAATATTTACTTCGTATTAAAGCATGAATAGATTGTTGGGTATTTTGGATTGGAGGTTTTTGTCACACATATCTAATAATTGTTCATAATAAATTCTTATTATCTTCTTTTATAATTTAGTGAATATGACTTTAATTATTAGAGTATTAATATGATGATTCTATTGAATTTTTTTTATGGGAGGTTGTTGATGTTAGTTATGAAGAGCTAATATATTGGGTCAATGTTTTAGTCAATAATACATAAACTAAGGATGAATCAAAGTAGAATAAATCCTAAGTTGTGTATCAAATTCTACTACCTTAGATAGAAGCTTATTTTTAATAGTTGCAAGTGAAAATATAACCAAGGATGCTTGGAAGACTCTATAAGAGGCTTACCAAGGAAGTGACCAAGTTAAAGTGGTTAGGTTGCAAACATTGAAGAGAGAATTTTAGAATATGAGAAAGTTAGAACTTGAAGGTGTAAGTGATTATTGTGTGAGAGTTGAGTATGTGGTTGATTAAATAAATTCTCTTAGAGAAACTATGGACAAAGTGCTATTCGTGAAAAAGGTGTTAAAAAATCTAATACCAATATGAAATACCATATTTCCACCATAGTTGAAGAAATAAAATATTTAGCAACCTTGGATATTGATAAACTTGTTAGTTCTCTTATATCCCATGAAGAGACACTAAAATATTTTTTTGAAGAAAGTGGAGAATAATTTTACCTCAAAATTAAAGATCTCAAAGAATGAATGTGTTGACACAAGCATCAAGGACAAGGAAAAGAACAAAATTATAAAATTTCAAGAGAAAAGAGAGGAAGAAGAGGTTCAAATACAATAAGAAGAGGCATATTTGATAAAATAGATATTCAATGTTATTGTTGCAACAAGTATATATATCATTTTAAAAGAGAATGTAAATTAAAAGTTGGAAATGAAGGCGAAAGAGTTAATTATGCTAATGAGAATGAAGAACCTTCCCCAAGCAACTTATGCTTATCCTATGACAAGGTTGAAAATAGTCCTCAAGATGTGTGTTAGATTTTTACTATTTCAATTAAATTTATGAGGGAATTCCATTACAAAAGGGTTTGTTGAGGATTGATGATAACGAACTTCAAAATATGCTTGAAGTATAGGTGGTTTTTAAGAGAGACAATTCTTTTATTTTTATGATACATGTATTTATAAGCATGCAAATTTTAATTTTTCTTTCTTAGGTATTTATAAATGAGAATTCAATTTTCTAACAAGAAAGTTATTGTTATATCTTCTATTTTAGATGATTAAATTGCAAAGGATGAGATAATTAATATAATAATAGTGGTTTGTCTATGTGTTATGACTCTGGGTGTTTCTTCTTATTCTTGGTTGTTGAAGGTTGTTTTCTCACTTGTTTAAATGGGTTTGACCCTTTGGATTCATAGTTCTAGTAAAAATCATTTATCATCATAAAAATAACGAATAATTTTACTTTTGAAATAAATTGTCAATAAACTAGTGCGTTTAAAACGCTATATAATTATAAAAAATTGTTTCAATTGTAAAATTTTTAAATTCATTTTAGTACAATTATTGTCTTTTTAATTACTTAACATACTTTTTGATACTTGTCTCTTTGTTGAGACATGCCTATATTATTGTGGTTATTGGTCATATTTTTGTCTTGTAAGAGCCTAGATTTACATTTCAAGTTCTCAAGTGAGATATATAATTTTTCCTTTACAATCTTGTTGCTACTCATTCATTTTTTTACAACAGAAAAATAAAACTTAACAATTCCCTTCATCCCTTATTTGTTCATATATTATATAATTGAGATATAATACAAATTTCATTTATTTATATTTTAATTATAATGTTAGTCAAGATTTAATTTGTATACCTTATTTGAATTTTACTCTTACACTAAAGCTAACTTACATTTGAAAATGAAAATTGCAAACTTGAAACCTAACATAGTAGACTTCAAAATTGTGTATTAAAGTGAAAGTCTCAAATGAGATTGCATACAATCACATTTGATTTTAGTGTTGATTTACTTGCAATTATGTTTGATTGGAATGCAAAATTTTGACTTATTAGGCATATAAATTATAATTTAGATTTTGATCTTTAAGGTATAGAAAGGTCATTGAGTGTGTCTATAAAGTTCAAATTAGTCTCACTAATTATTTTTATTATGGAAAGCTAAGCATTTTTAATCTCTTATATATTAAGGATTTTTTAGTATATTTATTTAATATTATATTAGTATAAATATCGTGAAGATGTAATTAAATTATATTAGAAGTTATTTTATTTAAAGAATTATTTTACTTTAATTTTCAGTTAACAATTATTTTATAATTTTAAAGTATTTTTTAGACTGCAGGAATTAGGTAGTCACTCTATAAATTACAATGCATTTGGTAAACTTTGCACCTAGTAAAAAAATTCATGTGATTGGTCATGTTGGTGTGACACGCCCTCCGGCACCAGGGGATGGAGGGGAGACTAGACCTTGTGACTTCTTGCCTACAACAAGATGCTTTAGCAATCGAACTAGGCCCTCCACCAAAATTTTTAAGTTTATTTTTGGAAACTATCATTCATTAGTTTTGTAATTATCTTGTTTTCTTTTATATTATGAAAATGTGATAAATATTATAAATTCGTATTATATTTTAATAGTTGACGTTAATATATATTTCAAAATTTTGATATTTTGATATTTTGATATTTTAGACTATGTATGTATATTGGTTTTGTTTTGTTTTATATTTTATATTTCTATATTTAATTATGTTAGTTAATTTTCTAATTTTATAGTTTATTGTTCATTATGTTTTATTTTTTTACATGACCACAAGAAGTCTTGCTACCATTATAAAATGCTTCTTGGTATAATTATAGTGCTTTATTTTTTTTTTAAACTCTCATATTAATATTATTGCTTTTAGAGGGTGTGCTATTTTTTTCAATAGCATGCTTATGACAATTTTATAGTTAAAATGAAATTGTTATTCTAATTCCTCCCATACTAACTCACTTGATATTTACATGTTATCCATTGTACATTGCTCCTACTACCTCTAACTTGTCATAGGACCTACCTCTCACATCCATCATGACTCTATTGTTCCTTTTCAAACCTCCCATACTATCATCCCACCTTAAAACACTATATAATCCTACCCATGTTTTATATCCACCCCATCATTGGTCAAATTTCAACCACTTATACTATTAACCAATCAACTACTAATACAATCGTAAATAGACTTGATGAATTAAAAGGTAGATTAAGTATTGTTCCTTAAAGTACTAAACATGATATTACTAGTGAGATACAATATAATCCTCTTTTGATATATAATCATATCCCTCTTCCATGGGTTTTATGATCTCACATATTGAAATGTGCAATAGTGAGGGGGATTGAATAAGTTATCTACAATATTTCAATGCTACTAGCTTAGATTACTTGCATGATGATAGATTTCCTGCTAAACACTTTCCATGTACATTGAAGGACTATGTATTGTGTGGCTATATTCATTATCTTGTTCAACATGCTCGTATGCAGAACTTGCTAATGTGTTTGTTTAGCACTTAAATGTTAACAAAAACTTGAAAGTTATCATTTAGGACTTAAGGTTATCATTTCAAATTTGATTGAATATCAACAAGGTTGTTTGTTAGGAGCTTTCTTCCCACTATCCAAGATAAGGTGTACCTAGTTATGTAATGTAGATGTATATGTTGGAAATTTTATTGTCATTGATGTTAAAAGTGTCATTGATGACAAAGGGGGAGATCAGAGATGCAGTGGATCAGGTTCTAGAAGAGTAGGAGATATATGAGGAGAGAAGAGCATGTATCTATAATGTTGCAAGTTGCTCAGAATATTTCAAAGTTGTCATGCAATATTGACATGTTGTTGCAGAGGTCTCTTGCAGAGGAATCTAATAATATATTCGATATGGGTTTTTCAAGAGGATTTGAATGGTTTGGCCTGCATGATCAGAGGAGGAAAATAATTATCAGGAATGATTTATTTATGCATTCTGGTCAAGTTAGGGTTTGATAGATCTATAAACCCTAAGGTGTTACAGGCATGGCATTCATTAGAAATTCTATTTTTGTATTGGCTGTGTATAGGCTATTGTAGGTTGCTTAAGCTATCACTTAATCCATTGGAGTCATCAGTGTGAATGACCCATTTACCTAGCGATTACAGGCTAAGAAAATATTTAATGAATTTTTTTTTTTAAAGTAATTCATTGAATATTTACCCTAGCTTGATCAACAACAACAATCAAGCTTGCAAGATCAAGCGGTCCCTACTAGCTTATGACATGTGTGGTGGGGTCCTTATTTGGCCCTACAAGATGGTAGGCTAATGGAAAGTGTCTAGTGGGACTAGTGAAATGACATGATAGTAGCAAGGACATGTGATGAGATATCACATCTTTGCTTCACATAGCTATTGTGAAGCCAAGGGAGTAATGTGATTGTGCGATATGCGATGTTAGTGGAAGGTGATGTTAGCATGTGATAGGTGGCTACATCTTGTAGTCTTGTTGAATATTCAGTGGGTCCTTGGTTAACCATGTGATATTGCGGGCTTGTGACATATGGTGACAAGAGACTACATCGCATACTTGATTCACTTCGATGTTGTGAATTGAACTAAATTTAAGAAGTAGTGATATGCAATATACTGCATATCAAATCCATCACTAGAGATTTTTTGATGATGATTGAATAGTGATCGCTTCTCAGCCTCACATCACAATAATGTGAATACGTTATGTATGCATGATGGTCATTAATGCGAAGAAATAAAGATCAAAGGTGATGGTTTAAAGGAGATATATTCAAAGGCTACATTTTAAAGATGACAAGGATAAAGGATGGTTGATGGATCATGGCACAAAGATCTAAGATTGATGGAAAAAATTCAAAGTTGAAGATTCTCAATGACTATGACTATGAATGAGGGTTTCAATTGCAAACTGACTCTATTAATGAATTTAATTGGTCCAACTACTCCAAGTACCAAGTTTATTAGCGATGGGATAAATTATTAGCAGCACAGATATATAGGCGACAAAAAATCAGATTTAGATTAGATACAAAGAATATGTATTAAATGAAATTGGAACCCTAGATTTGATAATATTGTAAAAATAGAAAAATATTTGAATCTAGATAAGTGTATGTGTGGCTCAATGGATAGGTGGCTTGCAAAAGAAGATAAAGAGAAAACCCTAGCAGAGGATTTGTATGTGTATGTGTAAATCTTGAGGCAATTGTTGTAGGTTAGTAATGGTATTCAAAAGTGAATATTAAAATTTGACTGAGTTGTTGTTAGGGTAGTTAGTTCATGTAGTAGAGAGTATTATGAGCTTCTTGAGGTGGACAAATAATGTACTAATAAAAAAGGGTGCAATAGAATTGAGTAGTGTATTTGTGAGCCTTTGATGAGGAAATAGAATGTACTAAAAGAAAAAGGGAAAGTGTAGAGGTGGAGTGAATGAGTAGAACCCAAACACAAGTTAGGAGTTTTTAATCAAGATTTACATTCAGGTGAAAAATAGAGAGAGGTGCAAGACAAAGAGGTGCAAAATAGAGAGAGGTGTAGAGCAAAGAATTGAGTTACATTAACAACAACAAAGAATTGAATAGTTGCAAATAGGGTTGCAACATTGAATTGTGTTCTTTTGAACAAATTGTAATTCATTGTTTGTAAATTTGATTGGTTAGTGCGATTAGATATTTGGGTAGGTGTTTAGAGTAGAGAGTTGGTGTTTCTTTGGAGTGGGTTATCCCAAAATTAGAGGATTGGTGTTGGTATGTGGAGACTAATCATGCTATACTATACACTCTTCATGTATCCTTGGCAAGGTCCGAGGGCAATAGCCCTTGAGAAAAAAATTTCTCCCTTTTTTTTTGCATCATCACCGAAAAGGAAAAAATTGACTTTGTAGAACCCTAATTCTGGAAGCTTCTAAAAAGCTTGTTATAAGTGGTTGGGATAGGGGTTGCAGTATGAGAAGGTGATTATTCACGATATTGTAATAAGTTTTTCACTAGATAATAAAATCATTGGATGGCTGCAGTTTTGTGGATGTAGCCCGGATTGGGTGAACCACGTTAAATTTTTTGTTAATTTCTCGGTGTGTGTTTTATTACTCTGTTTATTAATTAAATCTGTATTTAACTTGTTAGATATATTCCTTGCAACCCTAACAATTGATGTCTCGTTAGGGTTGGTTTCCTTAAACTTTTTATTTAGAAGACTTGATTATGAGGTTGGATTAGGACAGTAGTTCCTAGCTGCTATTCTCACCGTGGTTTTTCCTATCCTAGGTAATCCTGTGTTATGTGTTATTGTGTGTGAATATTTATATCTCTACATAATTTTTTCAATTTGGAATTAAAGGATTTAAAATAATTAATCAGTCTAAGGAATTAAAGATTAAAGTTTTAATTTTTCTACTAATTCACCCCCCTCTCAATAAATTGTTGTGTTCCAACAGTATAGATGGTAAGATATAAAATAAGAAGTCAAGGCACTTGTGTAAAGTTGTTAAGGAACCATATACACATATCTCCAATGGGAAGGAAAATATTGTATATTAATGGTGGATATGGTGAATATTAATTAGGAATCATTGTGATATTGAAGGCATCTGACATAATAGGACATTGTAGTAAAGTAGAAAAAAGGGACATAATGAATGATACTAGTTAAATAATACATGTTTATGGTTTAAGTGTCATTGGGAGACGGGAAAGGGAAAAGTGGTGATGCATAAGGTGTTAATATTAATGAGACTCCCCTAAGGGAGAGACATACATTGTGTGTTCTAGATAGTATTCAAAGGTTGATAAGGGTAAAAATATGCTGTAAAAATGGCAATCTTAGAGGATTAGGCCTTGATTTTTAGTACACAATGGGTAATCCCACAATAGTGGGTTACACTTTTTGACCAAACTTGACATTGAATTGATTTTTTAACTAAATCTTCACTTTTGGGCACCTATAGCTACTAAACCATGAGGAATTTGAAGATGATGCAAAGTAATGATTTGTCACATTTTGTTTGTAGATCTTCTAAATATATATTTTTAAATTTTTGGAATCATATTGCATTTTTTTCCATCTCATTCGAAAACTAGTTTTTAACAATAAACACCATTTTTAAAGAGTGATGTTCACCATATAACACATAACTTTTTTATATGAAGGATAAAATTCTATTTTTTTTGAATTTAGATTTGTAACTACAATATCTAGCACGTTCATTTGGATTCATAGTGTTTTATTGAATATTTTTTCTTAATTAATTTTTGAAAAACCAATTACAATTTAGACATGGTAGACTGTTTAACAAAACTTTTTTTGTATGTATCAATTTTTTTTTTTGTTGGATCAAGGAAATCAATACCAAGCACACATATTTTTCATTTTTTTTTATAATCTACTATTTTCCACATGTGAAAAACATAGAGCTTGATTTTCAATGAAAAACCTATGTTTAATAAAATTAAAAGAATATAATAAAATTAAAATATATTCAAATTATACTTGATGGAGAGCTTGTTTCGAGTACTATAATACTCTAGCTGGTTTTGTCAAGTTGATTCCATTTTCATCTTTTTTTAATAAAACAGGGTAAAAACTTTATTGAAAATCAGAAGAGAAGATTACAAAAAATTCAGGCCACAAAGACCCGCCAACAGCAACATAGCAACACACATCAGCCTTCCTCATTGTAACCATCCCCATCTTTAACCAGAATCCCTTCTAAATCTTGGCGGAGCTCCTGGGGAACTTGCTCCCACCCATCAATCTTCCAACCGAGAGGATTCTCAGAAGCCCACTTAGCCAAACAATCAGCAGCCCTATTCCACTCCCGAGGAATATGTACAAAGGATATAAACTCCATCAAAGAACCAATCTGTAAAATCTGTTGCACCATTCTAGCCAGCTGCCAGCTAACATCAGACACCGTCCGATTATTTATCAAACCAATCAGAACCTGAGAATCAGATTCACAAATAACCCTGCGCCAACCCAAAACATAAGCCCTCTCAAGAGCATAGAGAATCGCCAAACCTTCCATAAGGTTGATAGATTGCACCCCTTCGTGAGCAGAGAAGAAGAAAACCACAGAGCCCGAAGAATCCCGACCAACTCCACCAATTCCAGCAGGACCAGGGTTGCCTCTTGAAGAACCATCAGTATTGATCTTCAAGATACCCTCCGGAGGGGGCATCCACCTGCCCAACCTTTGGACTTTTTGTTTCCCCCTCCTTCCCCTCTTGACGCAAGCCGAAGCTGAAGACAACCCCTGGATTCCAAGTCTCTCCACCTTCTCAGCGTCCCCTTTGTCTAAAGGGAAAACAACCTCACACTTAGCTTCCACCGTCTCCTGAATCATAGCCCTTACTCTTTGCCAAACTTGTTGGAATATCAACCTTTCACCCCGAAAAATTCTACGATTTCGTTCTAGCCAGATTTGCCACAATATGAAAGTAGGACCTACATACCACACCTCCTGCAGGAAAGAGGTTCCAGAAGGAGGTCTACCAACACTGTTCCAAAACTCCACCAGAGAAGAGGCATGAACACACGGGATTCTCCAAGCCTCCCACCAAATATGCCAAAGATGCAAAACAAAGGGGCACCGAAAAAACAAGTGGGAAGAATCCTCCTCCGCTGCCCCACATAAAACACAAATAGAAGGGCCTTGAAACCCTCTCTTCTGAATATTGTCCCACGTCAAGCACCTGTTCCAGGCCAAGGTCCAGAGAAAGCAATTACACTTTGGCCAGGAGAACTTATTCCACACTCTCTTCCACCAGTGAACCTCCCCCCCTCAAGCCTGTGGGATAACAATCTCTGATATCCAGAAGCAACAGTAAAGACACCCTTAGGATTAGGAGACCATGAAAGAACATCCTTCTCCTGCAGGGAACTACATTTCCTGTTGGAGAGGATTTTGTGCAACTCAGCACAGTCCTCCACCATACCAACATCAGGCCACTCGCCAGGGCTCTTCCATCCCACCATTCTCAGCTGATCACGGGCAGAGAAGGACTTAAAATCACTCACCCTTGACCAACCAGCGTCGAGGAACCGCTGGCACAAAGTAACCAAGTTCGGAAACTGGGAGAGAATGGGGGGAAAACCATCCCAAGAATCAGACCAGAAGAGAGCTTCCGTCCCCCTTTTGCAAATCCAAAAAAGGCCATCCTTTATGAGATCAGCCCCTTTCTTGAGAGTACCCCAAATCACCGAACCTTTCCCCCTCAAGGAGTACCGGGGAATATCACACTGAGGGATCCCTGGAAAATACTTATGAGATAAAATTCTAGCCCAGAGCTGATCCTGCTCCACACACCAACGCCAATACAACTTAGCAGCTTGAGCCACACTGGACAGCAAAGACTGCCTTAAACCAAGCCCTCCGAACTGCTTCGGGCTACAAACAATATCCCACTTGACAAGACTCCATTTGGAAGACTGTAGGCTACCAGCCCATAAAAACTGCCTAGCCAGAGAATCCAACTCCTTAATGAAACTCACCGGGGCAACCTGGATCATGCTCCTGTAGATGGGGAGAGCCTGCACCACAGACTTGAGCAACTGAACACGCCCAGCAAAGGACAACCATCTGTGGGTCCAATGATTAACCTTCACACGAAATTTATCCAATATATTTTTCCAAGAATCTCTATGAGGTCTTCCAACAGAGATCGGAATACCCAGGTAGGTCAAGGGGAGAGACCCAATTTGAAATCTCAAAATGTGAGCAATCCTCCTCTGAATGGCCTCAGGAGTATTAAAGAAAAAGATGGAGGACTTTTCCTCATTGATCAATTGGCCCGAGGCATTAAGATAAACATCCAATACTTTACGCAAATTAGTAGCTTCCCTGATAGACGCCAGACCCAACAAAGCTGTGTCATCCACAAACTGCAAATGAGACTGCGAAGGTAAGCCACCATTCCATCTCCATCCAGAAATAAGCCCCAGCTCCACATGCCTTCTCATCAAGCGTCCCAGACCCTCAGCAAGAAGGATAAACAAATAGGGAGAGAGGGGGTCCCCCTGGCGCAAACCCCGAGACGCACCAAAAAGCTCTGAGTGCTCACCATTGATTAACACAGAAAAGGAAGTTGTAGTAACACAGCTCATTACCCATTTAATCCAATCCTCTCCAAAACCAAAAGCGCCAAGAATCTTCTGAAGGAAGGACCACTGAACTCTGTCATAAGCCTTAGCCATATCCAGTTTGATAAACATTGCCTTAACCTTGGAAGTGGCCATAGAATGGATAGTCTCAGTAGCAATCACCACCCCATCCAAAATTTGCCGACCCTCCACAAAACCACCCTGTTCCTCAGAAATCAACACTGGAAGCCACTTTTTCAACCTGTCAGCCATCAATTTAGAGATAATTTTGTAAATCACATTGCACAGAGAGATAGGCCGAAATTGCGTTAGCCTATCAGCACCCTCACACTTGGGAATGAGAGCAAGAAAGGTGGAATTGAGAGCCCGCAGCATTTGCTTATTTGATTGAGACTCCTGCACAACTGCTAACAAGTCCAATTTGATAATATCCCAGAACTCTTGGAAGAACTCAATCGGAAAGCCATCCGGGCCAGGGGCTTTCCCCTTCTTCATCTGAAACACTATACCCTCCAGTTCGTCAAGCGAGATGTCACTCATAAGATGCTCATTCATTTCTCTAGAAACAAGAGAAGGGATACACGACAGGACTTGAATTTCCTCATCGAAACACCTTCGCTCCTCCACCTTGAATAAAGAAGCAAAGTATTGAACTGCTTCATTAGAGATCTCCTGATAGGAGGAAAGCTGCTCACCCCTGTCATTCACTAAAACAGAAATAGAGTTGCCATGTCTCCTGGCTTTCACCGAATTGAAGAAGAAGGCAGTATTCTTATCTCCTTCCAGTAACCAATCAACCCGGGCCTTTTGTTTCCAAAAAATTTCTTCCCTTAGCTCACACTCCTCCAACAGCTTCAGAGCCTTGGCTTCTTCCAAGAGCAGTACTTCAGTCATCCCATCCTCCCTAATCATCCTCGTAATACCAGCCAGCTCTGCCTGAGCAGCAGCCTTAGCATGGAAAATGTTTCCAAAGCAATGTCGATTCCATCGTTTGAGTTGATACTTGACAAATTGAAGTAACTTAGCAAAAGTATACATTTTAGTACCATAGGAAGGTCTACCATACCTCCACCATTCAGCCACGTAGTCATGAAGAGAGGGATCCCTAAGCCACATAAGCTGGAATTTAAAAGGAGGAGACCGAGGCACACGAGCCGAAGAGATCGCGAGCTTGATAGGCCAGTGATCTGAACCCCTCCAGTCCAAAATTTCAGACATAGAGGACCACAAACCACCAACCCAGTAACAAGAAACCAGAAAACGATCAAGACGCTCAGCAATGCAATCCTCCCCAATCCTCCGATTAGTCCAAGTGAACTGGCCATTACTAGGCTTGATATCCACCAGATTTAGAGCTGAAATGTTGTCCTGAAGGAGAAGAGCAGAAGGCTCCAGCCTCGCAATACCACCCCGTTTCTCATCCAACTTAGAGATAGCATTAAAATCCCCCGCCATAATCCACGGATGGTAAGGAGCCATACTTCTAACAAACCTGATATGGGTCCACAATAATTGCTTACCATGAAGCTCAGGAGGCGCATAAATATTGGAGAGAAGTATAGCCTCCCCTGACTCAGAGCAGGAAGCAATCATGGAGAGAGAAGACTTGGAGGACAACCACCAAAGAGGAGAAATCTTCTGAGGATTCCATAAACAAGCCACTCCCCCAGAAGCCCCTTGTGCGCCAATACATTGACACTCGCCATTCCCCCACAGCTTAGGCATCAAACCAAACATACTTTCAACTGATAGCTTAGTCTCCTGGAGAAAGAGCACATCAGGAGATTGACTTCTAACCAAATCGCGAACAGCTTTTTGTCGAGGGCCACTGTTCAAGCCCCTTACATTCCAAGATAAAACAATCATTTCAAGGGGCTCGAAAAAAGAGAATCCAAGGTCTTAACCGACCCTGACTCCACCAAGTTCTCCCCTATCATTCTGATCTTTTCCACATCCTTCTTCCTGCCAAGTTTAGAGACCTTTTCCGTCCCACCTTTTTTTAGATCCTTCTGAAGAATTCCCAAATGAGAGGACAACTTATTACTCTTACCTAACTCCGAGCCTGAAACCCGAGAGTGGTGGGCTGAAGCGTCTTTGCTTTTTTCTGGAGCAGCAACACAACTTGGTTCCTCCGGAGCCCTCAACTGATGGTTTGATTCCAAAATCCCAGTCTCCTCAACTTGTGGAGCACCAAGAACCTCTGAACAGAGCCCTTCAAGCCCTAGATCTTTCCCATCCTGCACTACATTTGGTAAACCCATATGCACCTCCTGCTGAGGAGCTTGCACTATCTGAATAGGAGACCCCTGCTGTTCAACTTCCATAGTCCCTTGATCCAAGTCCACCAAACCCGGATTCACTTCCTGCTGACTAAAATCATCCAATACCTCAAATCTATTAAAAGTGTCCTCTTCTTGCCTTTCTTTGAGAGTCCTCTTCTGCCCCTTATTTCTATTCCGATTCCTGACCGGAATAAAACCACCCTCCCCGGCACCACCTTCCAGAATAGGACCCTTACCCTTATCCAACCCAGAAGGATTCTTAGGAGGCTGTGAAGCATTAGTCTCCAAAGGCTTGGCCCTTGGACATCTACGCAGTAAGTGGCCATATTCATGACACAACCGACATCTAAAGGGTAAAGTCTCATAATCCAATTGTTGAACCCATGAGTGGGAGCCTGCACTCACTTCAAGAGAATCCGGCAAAGGTTTACTTAAATCAATTTCCACACAGAATCGGGCAAATGTCATTACCTTTTTGAACTGCGTCTGTTGCGACGAACCAACAGGTTTACCAAGCATTGAGGCAAGAAGATGCAGGACATCTTCACGCCAGCACTCGACCGGTAGCCTTGGCAATCTAACCCAGACTGGAACTCGACTAGGAATCTCCTCGGCTGGATTGAAACCCGCATGCCATGGCTTGATAAACAAGCCCACCTGATTGTAAAAATAAGGGCCTCCTTCAAAAACCTTGATCCTATCTGCCATGCAGTCAAACGTGACCATGAAATAGTTGTTGGCTAGGAGCCGAATCTCCATCTCACCAACTGGCATCCAAGTCCTCCTGGCCCAGGTCTCCAAATATTGCAATGAAATTTTCAAACCCAAAAATTTGCAGTACAACGAATGTCGTGAGTAGTACTCAATATCTTCAGCGAGCATCTCCATCGGGATCACCACATTTGGCCTCTCTTTACATCTTTCAAGGCAACCATTAATCTTGGGCACACGAAACCCTCCTGCCGAACCTGCCTCATTCTTCTCCAGATTCTGAGAAAATAAAATATTATCATGAAGACGAGACCCCAAAAGCAAGGGATTCGAGCCTAGAGCAGACCGGAAATCCAGCTTAGGTCCCTCCCCCGAAGGCTCCCCAAGCTCCATTGAGGAAAGGATAAGGCACAACCCAAACCCACACCCCTCAGCCGAAAGCCCACCACTAGCCCCAGGCAAAACCCCACACCTAACCAGCTTCAACACCCAGACAAAACCCCACACTCCACAGCAATCCCCACCTTCCACCAAGCAAAAGCCGCCACCCCTCCCAGGCTCACCCAGACTAGAGGGAAGTAACCCCCTCAAGCCTCAGCCACGACCACGAGCCTGGCCGCACACGCCAAACGCCAAGGAAAAAGAAAGGAGGACGGCCGCGGGCAAACAGAGACTCCCAGCCACCGCACACCCCCCAAACTCACCCACAACAATGCTCAGAAGATTCGCCCCTCCCAGCACGCAGACACAGGCCCCCCCTCACCGCGCAGAGACAGAAAAAAACCAGAGAAGAGCTAGGGCGCGGATGCCCTAGCTCTCACGAACCTTCACGACCATCGCTCACCCTCTAGCATGCGTCCATTCCATTTTCATCTTCAACCCAAGCTTTGAAACCAATTTTTTTTAGAAAATTGCACATAGAGGGGAAGAAGGGAAAAAAAGGGGGTTCGAGCAAACCCCCTGGACCCCTTCAAGTGAAGGAGGGTTCACTCAGACCCCTTTTTTCCCTTCTCCCCCTTGAATTTTGCCATAAAGGAGTTCACTTGAAGGTGCAATTAAAAAATGGGTTCGCTTGAAGGGGGGTGTTCAAGCGAACCAATTTTTGGATTCACTCGAACACTACCCTTCAAGCAAACCCCAAAAAACCCAATTTTTTTTTTTCAGGAGCATCCAAGCAATTTTTCTTCATGAATGCAATTGTAACCCACTTATGTGGAATCACCCTAATCAAAGAATTTCATAAAATTCCTATGCACTAGGATAACAAGGATATCTAGTGAAATTGAATTTTCTTGAATCTAACTTTATTTAGAAGGAAGAAAAAGGGAGGTAAATGAAAAATGGTAAGGAAGGGAAGTGTTGTAAAAAGGATATGAGATATTATAAATGATGATGTAAATGTTGTCATAGATTTCTCTAGGAAGAAGGTAATAAAGATACCTAAATTTTGAAGAGACAAGGGAGACAAGTGATTAAGGAATGTGAAAATAGTGGGAGTGGTATGAGGAATTAGCATTCAATCATAGTCCATGCAATATCAAATAAGAGTGGAAAACATTCTCAACTCTTAGAAAAGTACTACATTTAAATTGAAGATGAGGAGGTTGGACCAAGGGGAAGGGATAAATGTTTGTGATGAGGAAATTACCTAATTTTTTTTGTTTGAAAAAGGGATGCATTTTACATTGGGGAATAATAATTAGGAATCATTGTGATATTGAAGGCATGGAACATGATAATATGAAGATAAAAAAGTGGAACAAAGAGACATAAGCCATGCTCCTAATTAAATAATACATGGTAATGGGCTGAGTGTCATTGGTAGGTGAAGGGTAAGGGAAAATTGGTGATACATAATATGGTATTATTGATGAGTTACCCCTAAGGGAGGAAACAATTGTGTATTTTAGATAGTATTAGGACACTGATAAGGCTAAAAGAATGTGAAAAAATGGCAATATTATTAGAGGATTAGGCACTAATTGGTGCTATATAATCAAAGAATGTTATCAAATGCTTATGCATTGACACAATTAAGACATTTAGTTAAATTGTATTTGCTTGAATCTAACTTTATTTAGAAAGAATAAAAAAGGGAGGTCAATAAAAAATCACAAAGAAGGTAATTGATTATCAAAAGGATGTAGGATACTATCATGGATAATGCAAATCTTGTTAGAGTAATCATGCATTAGCTAATAATTAATTAATATTTAATTAATTATTA
This sequence comes from Sequoia sempervirens, assembly GCA_007258455.2. Classification (NCBI taxonomy): domain Eukaryota; kingdom Viridiplantae; phylum Streptophyta; class Pinopsida; order Cupressales; family Cupressaceae; genus Sequoia; species Sequoia sempervirens. Next base: position 42,156 of record VDFB02015007.1, read on the forward strand.
AGTTAATTTCACTTCATGCACTTAAGCTAAACTTAAGAGTGTTTTTAAATTTTATTTTACCCTTTTAAGGAAAATTTCTATTAGAGAGGATAGTGCTCTTTCTATTACTTGAAAGCTCTAGATTACATATTTTAGACTAAATTTTGCATCGACCCCAAATTACATAAAGTATTACATATTTTATGATTTTTTAGAGGATCTTAATGCCATCAGATGCTTATGTTTTGCTGATGGAGTTTTCTTCCTCTTCACCTTTGTCCATTCTTGTTCAGTTGTAGGAGGAACATTGCTATTTTCCACTTTCAAATTATCATTATGAACTCTGGCATCTAAAGTAATAGAAGAAATTTAAATGTTCTTGTGATGTGAATTTTTTTTCTCCAAGGGGGATGGAGAAGCTATCGTGAGATCTTCTTTTGACTTCTATCAGGCACAACCTCTTGAGATAAATGAGGAAAGTTTGGAACCTTTTCTTGAAACATAGGGGAAGGAACAACACCATTTTGCTCAGAGGGAGAGATTACATAGTGATGTGATTCCACCTCATCCCACCAAGATAACCTAGTGTCCTTTGTTCAATCCCTACCATATTGTGCAGTAGCATGTTTAGTTGCAAAACATATTTTACACTTGAAGGCAATTTTTTTTTAATCTATTGGTTGATGCCATCTTCTATTTCCAACTTTGAGAAAAATCTCTAGAAGCGCTTTTGTAACATCCATTTCAACACAAAGACAAGCAAAAGTTGAATTTTCAAAATTGATTGTTTCCTTTGAGATACTGTGATACTTGCCCAACCCATTTCCAATCACCTTCAAACAATTATTTTCCCAAAACTATAAAGGAAGGTAAGGTAAAAAAAATCACAAAAAGGAAGAAGAAAATGTCTTTGTTCATGGATCAAATAGAGGGAACTTGGGTTTCATACATAAGAAATATCCTTGGTAGAACCAAGGCCTAGTATTAAGAATCATTTCTTTATCTTCTATTGAATCAAGTTACAGTATGAAAAATCCTTTCACACAGGGATAAATACTAATTTCTTCTTCCAAACAGTCTTCCCAATACATGCTTATCCATGAACGAAGATCAATTAATTTTTGCCATACCTTCTTGAATCTATAGACAAGGGCATGGGATTGTAAATAGACCTATTTGTCACTAGAGGAACTGTCTAGACAAACCTCTAGTGCATTTGAAGAAAGGAAGACTGAGAATGGAGGTTTTATATTTTCCCCACTATGAGAAGAGGATGAAACAAAAGTTGAACTGACCTCCATACACCCAAAATCCAACACAAACTTATAGTTTGGCTGAGAAACCTTTGCACCAGAGGGTATTGACACATTTCTACCTTGCTTTCCATTGAGATAACCAATAGAAGATGTGGGTTTATAAAACTTTGCAAAGTGCAATAAAGGGAAGGAAGGTATTTTTTTGAAAAAAACCTTTGCTGCAACTCAACTAGGGGAAAAATTCCAACAAAATCTACGTCAATGCATGCCTCACCCATATTGCTATCTTTCTTCACAAGAAGGAAAGAATGCAGATTTATTTTTGATGGAGGACAACCAATTTCAATCACTGGAGGTGTCATAAAAGATGGAGCAGGTCATGCCATTGTCAATCCCCTAATAACAAAATCTAAACTTAGGAGTGTTAGAGTAATCATGCATTCACTAATAATTAATTAAAGATTAATTAATTATTAGCTCATACACATGATTACTCTAACACCCTCCCTAAGTTACAATTAAGGGGGGTGTTAGAGTAATCATACATTAACTAATAATTAATTAATCTTTAATTGATTATTAGGCTAATTCATTTCATGCACTTAAGCTAAAATTAGGAGTGATTTTTTTTTCTATTAACTAGAGTGAGATTTTATTAGATCATTCTATCTCATCACATAGGATGTTGACACTTGTCATGATATAATCTATTTATCATTTAGGGTTGCTCCTATAAAGCACTTACCCTCATTGTATTGTCTCATGATCTCCTTGAAGATTATTGAGGTTCATTCTATAAGTTTTTCTTGTTGAGGATATAACAAATTATTTTTTGCAACTCTCTTGCGTGGAAGGTATTTTTGTTCATTATTTTTTGATCTTTTGTCTCTTGTTTATTCACAATTCTAACATGGTATCATGTTAGAGTAATCATACATTAGCTAATAGTTAACTAATCTTTAATTGATTATTAGGATAATTTATTCTCATGCATTTAAGCTAAACTTAGGAGTGATTTTTTATGTTAATTGAAGTGAGATTTTATTATATCATTATTTCTTACCACATAGGATGATTTGACACATGTCATGATCTAATTATTTTATCATTTAGGGTTGCTCCTATAAAGCACTCACCCTAATTGTATTAACTCTCAATATCTTTGAAGATTGTTGAGGTTTATTTTGTATGTATTTTTTTTTTGAGGATATAGCAAATCATTATTTTCAATTCTCTTGTGTGGAAGGTGTTTTTGTTTGTTGTTTGATCTTACATTTCATGTTAATTCACAATTCTAACATTGTATAAGAGTGTGGATTCAATGAACCCCTTCTCATTTTTTGGGTTTTATTCTCAACTAGGATTATAGGAGCAAATATGGAATCTTCATTGTTTTTTTACAATTTTTGGAGTTGGGATTTTTTTTGGTGAATGTACTATACAATGTTTTTTTTCAAAAAATAAAAAATAAAAATAATAATAATAAATTATTTTTTTCCTTCTTGTCGTAGGGTCGCATGGGCAATCAACACCTAGCCTTTGGGGGGCTATTTTTTTTTTTTATAATTTTTGCAAGATTGGGAAAATCACTATACCTTTTTGCTCAGTTATCAAAATTGAGCAAATGAGATATCATAAAAATATTGATGTATATTTTAAATTGAGCCAAAATAGGTTGGGCAAGGGTGCTAGGTGTCCTAGACTAGACCTATTATTTTCGGGCCTTAAATATCGATAAATGAATATTAAATGTTTATTTCTAATTCCACTTTTGATTTTTTGAATATTATTACAAAACAAGCAAATTAAATACACTATTGGATCCAAGAACATGAGGGGGAGCTAAACCTAGTGTGAAATTGTTAAGGGTGGCAATTTATAATGCTACAATCATCATCAGTTTTAGAGAAGGTTCTTCATTTTAGTACTATAGTAGTCATCATTTGATAACAATGTATAGATTCATCATTCTTCAATGATGTTCATGTTCTTATTCTTTTTGGGACATTGTTTTGGAGGCTTCTTGGTCCTTTATTCACCTTTCTCTCTTTTGGAGAGGAGTCTTTTCATGAGGTTTTCTCCTTTTTTCTCTAGTTGTGAGATATTAGATTGTTTGTACATGGGTACCTCATCGGGCCTTGTTTTCCAAGACCAATCATGTATTCTTTCCTTTTATGCATTCACTTTTTACGGTTTTTAGCTATTCCCTAAGTTCATCTTAGGGGGGTGTTTGAGTAATCATGAATTAACTAATAATTAATTAATCTTTAATTGATTATCAGGCTAATTTAATCTCATGCAATTAATCTAAGATTACCTAGAGTTATTTTTTATGTTAACTAAAGTGAGCTTTTATTAGATCATTTTGTCTCATCACATAGGATGATGACACTTGTCATGATCAAATCCCTTTATCATTTATGGTCGTTCCTATAAAGAAATCACCCTCATTGTATTAAATCTCAATCATTTTTAATACTCTTGAGGTTAATTTTGTAAATATATTCTTGTTGGGGATATAATAAATCATTATTTACAACTCTCTTGTGTGGAAGGTGTTTTCGTTCATTGTTTGATCTCACGATTTGTGTTTATTCACAATTCTAACAAGGAGTGATTTTTTATATTACTAAAGTGAGCTATTATTAGATCATTCTATTTACATAGGATGATGATATTTTTCATGATCTAATCCCTTTATCATTTAGGTTTTGATCATATAAGCACTCTTCTTCATTGTATTATTTTATTCTATAAGTACTTTATTTTTTGAGGAAATAATAAATTATTATTTACAACTCTCATATGTGGAAGGTGTTCTAATTTTATATTTGATATTGCTTTGTGTGTGTTTTTCAAAAATCTAACATGGTATTAGAGCCAAGTTCAACAAACCCTTTCTCCATTTTGAGGGATTTTTTAATTAGGCTTACAAAAGTCAAAAAAGAGATTTTCATCTTTTCTTGAAATATTTTCGAGTTGGAAATTTTTTCATGCATTTTGGAGCTAAAAGTACCTTACCATTGCACTGAGGCCAAAAAAATGAATTTTGATATAAAATTTTCCTACTTTTGGTGTCAGTGGTTCAAGAGCAATTTTTTTCTTTATAGGTCCTGTACGGCACCTATATGACACTATATGGATTTAAATACATACATACATACACATATATATTATATATAAGCACCCCTCCATTGGAGTGGAGCACTGTCTGATGCGACACCAATAGGTGGTGCTAAAAATATTGTACCACCACTCCTTAAGCACCTAGTCCTTGAGTGATGGTCACCTCAGTGACCACTTGCTCTTCCATAGATCTCATGGGATTCCTTCACTAAGAACAAGGTCATATAGATGACCATAGAATAATATTTTAGCCCCAACACCTTGCAACAAGTCACCCATGCAACTAGGGGCCCTATTTTTTAGCCCCCAGATTGGCTTATAAGGAAAATTGAGAAACTTTTACGTAATTGAGTATAAAATTTTTATCATTTATCTATTTTTAATAAACAAAATACCATTAGAAAGATGGTTCCAAGCCTCCTCTAGTGGTGTAGTCCATTTTTCTAGATTTTGATCCAAGAATTTTGTATAGGCCATTGAAGTTAGATCTTATTTTTTGGGCTTCTAGGGTCATAACTTGGGCATACATACTTTTTTGTGTGTGAATGAATAGGTGTTGGAAAGGTGATTTAGTGCTCTACACAACCATGTAGACCATTTTTCTAAAAAAATAATAGGTACACATAAATAATTTATCTAATGTGATTTTTTTAATTTTTTAAGCTTTTCTACTTTCAAAGCTATATTAGGGTTTGATTTTTCTTGTTGTGGGGGGGTATATTTTTTGGTGTAGGTTTTTATTTTCCTATTGATTTTTTTCCCTTAGTCCTAGGTTTTTCCTACACTTTATTAAGCTTGCTTTGGATATTAAAGTGAGTTTATTACTAGGAGATAAGTGTGTGGTGTCCCCTTCCTTAAAGGGTCGGACCACTTTCCACTTTTGGTGGCATCCTCCACTTTTTTTGGTTGATTCTTATGGGTTGGATTGCCACCTACCTCCTCTCCTAAGTTCTATATAAATTCACTAGCTAGCTTATATTTGCATCTATTCATGCATCTTCTTGTAATATTTTGCATTGTAGCTTTTTAGCTTCGAAGCTAATAATGCAATATTGTCACATTGACATTGCATAATCTCTCGAAGTCTTGGTTTGCATTCTTTTGTTTTTATAGTTTATGTAACTTTTATTTTTTCTTAAAAAGTTCCTTGGGTTATTCAATCTATTTTAGATTTCTAACATTGTATCAAAGTTTTGTTTTGAGAAATCTAAGTTCATAGATTCCTGATTGAGAGATTGAGTTTCTTGTAAATATCTTATAAATTCTTGTATGCTCTTCTCTTGCGTTTTGAACAATCTAGAGAATCAATTTGGATTTGCAAAGATATAATAACCTCTTCATATTGCATATGTGTTTTCTGAGATAAAGGTGATTGCAACATTTTTTGGTTATATTGGAAGCTTTTTTGACCATTCCAACGCATCCAGAAGGCTCAAGAATGTCAAGATTGGCTCTTATTTCATCCAAATTGGAGATCATTTGACATAGTTGCAAATGAGGGTTTGAAGCTCAGATCTGTAAAAAAAAAATTACTAAAGAATTTTCAGCCCAAATAGACATTTCCATTACATTCAAAAGGCCCAAAAACCCCTATTCTCATATAATTTTTTTCTATTTTAGACAAATTTTATTTTTGGATTTTTTTTCTTTTGCTAGGAGGGTTGTCTCTACAAGCTAAATTTAGCCATTTTAAAAAAAATTCAGAACTTTTCACCATGATGTCCATTTTCTGCAAATTAGATACCATTGAAAAGATGGAGATGAGCACTTTCCATCTATAGATGTATTGATTTTTTTTTTCTATTTGCTTACAGATGTTGCAGGTTGAAGTTGTTTGGTGCAAATTTCTTCAAAAGGCCATAAATTTTTCCTCAGTACTCCATTTTTTGGAAACATGTAGGCATTGGAGAATACTACACAACCATAAGGATAATTTTCTAGATTTTGTCTCAATATTATTTTGTATCAAAATTTTTAATTTTGGCTATTTTGATCCTATTGAGCATTGTATCTTGGAAAAGGCTTTGTAAACGCATTGAATTATAAATTGCAAACCTTATAATATTTGGGGGGGGGGTGATATTTGATACTAGTGCAAAGTGTGGAAGTGTATTGGTGTTCTCTTTTGGTGTTCCTTTGTAATCACTTGAGGATTGTATCATGGTTTTTTCTACTCATTCTTCTGTGATAATTTTGGATAAGGCTAATTATGAGTCTTGGAAAGAAAGAATTATAACCCATCTCAAATGGCTAATTTTTTTTCCTTACCTTTATGGGCTCATGTTTGAACTAGACACACTTGGAAGGAAATTGGTATAGGGTAATAGAATTGATCATGTAAATTAGGAGTAATTGGTTCTCATGTTAATGATTACACTATGTTGGTTATAATAGATATTGAATGTCCCCACACACTTTGGACCAAGATTTGGGAAATGTTTGGAGACCCTCATGTTTCTCCATTCCCAGTTGATCCTACTATAGATTTTCTCATTCCACTTGATGATATATATAATATACCTTTTGATGATGCTAACTTAGAGGGGCTTAAGCATTATGCACATCATGAATGTTCATATGACACAAAGACTTCTCTTCTTGATTCTCATCCTCATGTTGAGATTACATTGACATCACCTGTTATAGTTTTAGATTCTAGAGATGCTTCTTCGAGAGCCTCCAATGATACATTACAATAGGATGATTTATGTCTTTTGGATTTAGTTCATTGGGACCAATTTCTACTAGATATTTCTTGTTATTTGTAGAGTCCCTCATTTCATATCTAGATGACACTATTGAGGACATACGACTTCTCTTTGAGGACCACTCTTTTGTCCTTGCATCTACTATTGCTACTTCAGAGTTTAGAGTTGCTTCTTTGAAAGCTTCCAATGAATTCTTGTAGCAGGATATCTATAGTCTTCTAGATATAGTTTTGTGGGATAATCTCTTGATATGTGTTTTAGACTTGTTTATGTAGACACATATTTTAGATTTGGAGGACATATTTGAGGGGTTATATCTCCTTATTTATGATAGTCATTGAAAAAATGTTATCTATCCATCATTTTCTTTAGATTATTCTCTACATCGGTCTCTAGGAGATTTTGATTTGTCATCTTGAACAGTGTGCCCTAGAACACTTGATTTGATTGTGACAACTTTCAACATCGACATGGGGGTACTTGAGCCAACTTTAGAGACTTCATACATCTTGCACCTTCTTCCTACATATTCCTCTTAGGACTTAGGAGATAGATTGCATACACCTTTGGTTGTGTTTCTTCCTAAGGGGAGAACATTATTTGATGATCATGGACTATCTTCTCTATCAAGTTTTGAGCATCTACCATTGGATCTCTTTAGGGGAGATACTCAATCCTTGTCTTCTTCTTCTCTTTCTATTCTGGGGGGTGTTCTCTCTCTACTTATGGGTGGGGGACTCTTCTTTGAAATTTGCATGTACATGGGTACCTAACACATGGCCTCATTTGCTTAGACCCATTATCTTTTTACATCCTCCTAATCTGAAGGGGGTGTTGGTGTAGGTTTTATTTTCCTGGTAAGGTTGTTTATTTCCTTAGTCCTAGTTTTTTCCTACACTTTATTAAGCTTTCTTTGGACAATAAAGTGAGTTTATTACTAGGAGATAAAGTGTGTGGTGTCCCCTTCGTTAAAGGGTGGAACCACTTTCCACTTTTGGTGGCATCCTCCACTTTTGGTGGTCCATCTCCTCCTTTTGTGGTTGATTCCTATTGGTTGGATTTTCCACCTACCTCCTCTCCTAAGTTCTATATAAACTCACTACCTAGCTTGTATTTGCATCTATTCATGCATCTTCTTACAATATTTTGTATTGTATCTTTTTAGCTTGGAAGATCTTAATGCAATATTTTCACATTGACATTACATAATCTCCTAGAGTCCTGGTTTGCATTCTTATGTTTTTCTAGTTTATGTAACTTTGATTTTCTATTAAAAATTTCCTTGGGTTATTCAATATATTTCAGATTTCTAAAAATATTTCTCACTTTCAATATCTATATACATCAAAGAACAACAAATTTTCCCACACATGTTTGCAAACCTTAACCACCATGACATATACCTCTTTAGTTGAACATCTTACACCACACAACTATCATATCCGAAAAGCTAATATGACTAGAATTCTCATGTCAAAGAGTTTACGGTCCACTTTGGATGAAGTAAAACTAAAATTGACTTGTCAATTTGAGATTATTCAACATAGGAACAAGATCGATGAGGCTATGGGACTAATTTTAATATAGGTTTGAAATAGTCTATTATTTCATATTGAGTCTTGCACCTCTCCTAGGGATATGTAGAAGTTAAATGATCTTTTTGGCTCCATAAATGAGTTTTGAGCTCTATAGATTGAGGTAAAATTGAAATCACTTGTACTTGATTCTTTCCCCTTCATTGAGGACTTCTTACAAAAGTTTAAGTCACTGACATCTCTCTTGCAGGGTTGTGGGAAGAATAAAACTGACAAAGAATATGTTTTCTTGATCCTTTCTAAGCTTTAAGGGCCATTTCATGTCTTCTCTTCTACTTTCTACTCTAATATAGATGCCCTAGGAATTGCATTTACCATGCCAAAGTTTGAGGTTTTTTTTTATGATTATTTGACTTGTGAATATGGTGCAGAGCACCCAATACACAGTTTAAAACAATTCATCCTTTGAAGGAAGCATAGGAATTAGGAAAATAGGGTTACTTGAGTCATTTTATGATTGAATAAGTCCTTTGAGCCCATTAATGATGTAATTAGGGGTCTTTTATGTTAGTTCAAAAAATACAAAAGGTTGCATAATAATGTACTTATTGCCAATAAATTGTTAAAAGTGAAAAACTAGGCAATTAGGGGTCTAATTGGTAAAAAGTTGGTTTCCAATGTCCACCTAATTAAAATTTCAGTTGGAGGACATTGGGAAGGGTTTTTGGATGTTAAATAAGCCTCTCATTTTTGAGGCATGGTTGTTGAATCATTTTCTTTGAAGTTCTAATGAAAAAAGTGGATGTTTTCTGGAAATTTTTGTGTGTAAATTGTTGCTAAAATGTGTGATACGACCTCTGTATGATCTGTATGGGCTCAACCCTATTATGGTTGGAAAGAGGAGAGTGTCAAATTTCATTTGGCATTGATTTGACATAATTTCATTGAGTATAGCAAAAGTTATAGCCATTTTAGTAGGGGCAGGTCTGAAACCCTCAAAACAAGGGTTTTGGTTGAAAATGGCTCTTCCTTCCATCTCCAAATTGTAAAAATGTTGATTGTTGGTGGGATGGAAGGTATTTGTGTAAATTTTCATATTTCCTTGGTTTTGGAGAATGACAAGGTGTGTGGAGGAGTTTATGCATTGAACTAGGTCTGGCATCTTCATGTGACATGCCTAATTGGTGAAGCAAAAAGTGAGTTTTGCTTGTTTTGTGTGGCTTTTTCTTAAAGATGCACTTAGGAATGTTTAAAATGGTTGTAATTATCCTGTAAGAGTCTGAATCAAGGATTTTGGGTGAAGGGGAGAGCCTAGGTAATCAAAATCCTGTTGTGATCAACAAATTAGGCCTCTTGGAGACATCGGTTCATTGGTCCATGGTTACTCTTCCATCCACTGTCAAAAGGTGCAAATTTGGGGTCTTGTAGAGGCATATCATAGTTTCCTAAATTTAGTAGTTTGAGCCTGATATAGGCTTGTGGGTGGATTTTATTTAGACTATCCTACCAGGCAGTGTTACAAGCATTCAAGGCTAAAGAGGCCTAGTGGTATGAGTGATGAACAAATGGAGTTTCCTAAGTGCTAATTAGAATGTTGTGGCCTAGTTTGGTCATTTGGAACTTGTTCAAAGTAATTCCAATCCCTTGGTTGTGTTGAGTACAAGAACCCTAGGTGAGTTGGGTCATTTCCTTGAAGGAGTAGTGGATTGACAAAGTCCACTTAAAGGGGTATTTGAGAGAAGTTGTGCTAAGTTTGTGGTTTGATCATTTAGTTGATCATTTGAAGAAGCTTCCTCTACCCACTCTGCATTAGAATAGGTAAAATTGACACAGTTTGATTCTCTTTCAAGTTCCAAAACCGAGGCATTGATAGCACAAACATCTAAAGGGAAAGAAAAGAAGAAAAAATACAAAAATATAAATATTTCATTAGGTAGTAAGCATTGCTCCAAACCATCTTAGAAGTCAAAACATAAACCTCAAGCTACTCCTTGTAACGATATATCTTCTAAGTTAGGCGAGTCTTCCTCTAAGAAGAAGAATAAATCAAGTGATCCTTGTAGTTTTTGTGGTGAGGGACATTCAGTAACTTGATATTGAAAGAGATTATAGGTTTTATAGGAATTCATGCAACAACATAACATCTCGATCCATAATTCATCTTCCTAATTTAAAGGTAAAGGTCACACCCTTTCTGCATGGGCCTTACCATTTGCAGCTCCATGGATACTTGATTTTAGTGTGGCACATTGCATGACACACTCTTAGGATTTGGTCCAATCCCTTTTGGATTGCAACACTACTCAAATTGTAGTAGGAGATTATACACAAATTTCAATTTTGGGCCTGATTACTATTCCACTTGAGGGGGGTTTTCTTCAGGATGTTATTGTTGTTCCTAATATCTCCACTAAACTTCCTTCAATGTATCATATTTTCCAATCTGGCACTAGCAGGACAATATAGTTTAGCCCAAATGATGTAGTTATTCATGAACTTCATAGTCCTAATATTATTGTGGCTATTGGGAGTGTTGATGCTTCCTCTCATTTACATTGATTTGATGGTTTTGAGAGTTTAGCAGGTTCAAGTTCATCTTTCACAGCACATGCAGACATTGTGAGTAAGATTTGAATTGAAAATTTCAGTCATGTCAATTATATATCTCTAGCAGATGAGTACATTAGAATTAGTGTAGGGGATCCCAAAAATTTCTTGTACCAATGGTGTTTATCAAGGTTGTGATCTTAGAAAACATCACCATGGTTCTTTTCCTATGGGTAGAACCACACATGATAAGGCACCCTTAGAATTGGTACATAGTGACCTCATGTCCTTTCTATCTACTTCATTTTCAAGGGACAAATATTTGCTCACATTTATTGATGAATTCTCTAGGAATACATCAATTATTTATTAAGTACAAGAGTGATGTATTTGATTCTTTTAAGATCTCTAAGGCATTCATGGAGAAGAAATCTAGTCTTTCTATCATGTGGGTACACATAGAAAATGGGGAAGGGGAGTATGCCAATCAAAATTTTAGGGATATTTGCACTAAGCATGGTATACAACATAAACTTACAATTCCATACACCCCTTCGTAAAATGGTGTTACTAAGTGAAAGAACACAACTTTACATGAGATGGAAAATTGTATGATTCAATCATGAGATATGTATTCTTATTTTTGGGTTGAAGTAGTTAATGTTGCCAATTATATTCAAAATCATATTCCCCACATGAAATTGTGACATATGACTCCTAATGAGGCTTGGTTCCATGTCAAGCCTAATGTATCTTCTTTCAAAGTTAGGTAGAAAGGCTTGGGAATTCATTCTTGAATTTCAATGGAAAACCATGAAGAGGAAAATCTAACCACTCATATTTGTTGGCTACTATGAGGATGTTAAGGTGTATAGGTTGTTTGATCCTAATTCAAGAGATGTCTTGTTTGATGAGTACTTTCCTCATATATTCTTCATCACCAAATTCTCTCTCATTACCTCCTAATATCTCTTCATATATTAAGGATTCCTTATATCTTGAGGATGAGGATGATGCCCCAACCTTCACCTCCAAGTATTCAAACCTTACCCAAGTGGGCCCACAATACTATTGATGTAGATGGATCTTTGGTAGGTGATCCTTTAAAATCTCATTGTACTCAAGAACAAACATTAGGTGTTAGCCTTTTGAGTCATACCATTTTGGATGATCTTTAAAACTTTTTAGAGGTGATTGCTATTTCTAAGGGGATAGTGCTATGTCAAATGAGTATTCTTCAGTAATGAAGAATAATACTTGGGATATTGTTCCTCTTCCTAAGGGAAGAAAGTTGGTTCAATGCAAGTGGGTGCACCATACTAAATATGTTGCAAATGGTTCCATTAATAAGTTCAAGTCTTATCTTTTTTAAAATAGGTTTTCTCAAGTTGAAGGCATTGAATATTTTGAGACCTTTTCTCTTGCTTCCAAGATGAATTATATTCACCTTGTACTTTCACTTGTAGCTTCACAGGGATGGATAAAATACCAGATGGATGTGAAGAGCGATTTCCTTCATAGCGATCTTCATGAGAATATTTATATGGAGCAACCAAATTATTTTTTTGAGGAATCTTAATTATTTTTTAGGATTCATTGTTCATTATATGGTCTCAAATAGGTCCCTTAGGCTTGGTATGAGAATATGGACACTTTTTTACTTTCTTCTAATTCCACATGATATCATTTTAATCTCATAGTGTACATTCAATGAAAAAAGGGTGATATTTGATCCTTGTGCTATATGTAGATGATTTGATCCTTATAGGTGGTTCATCCTCCATGATTCAAAGTTTTTAGCGAGCTTTGATGGAGTAGTTCAAGATGAAAGATCTCATCATTTTGCACTACTTTCTTGGTTTACTTGTTATTCAGTCTTCAAATGGGATTTCCATTTTTCAATAGAAGTATACTCTTGACATGCTTTATATATTTGGCAAGCTTGATTGCAATCCTACCCCCACACTATTTCATCCAAGTGTTGTGTTTTCTTCCACTTGTACTACTTCAATAGATGGTACATTGTATAGATAGTTGGTTGGAAATATTTTGTATCTAACACATTCACATCTTGATATTTCTTTTACGATTGGTCTTATCTCTCAATTCTCACATGATCCACATGAGAGTCATTGGCAAGATTCCAAACATATTTTGAGATATATTTAGGGCACTTCATATTATGGTGTTCACTATACATCAAGATATTCTCAAATAGTTGGATTTATTAACTTAGATTGGGGTGGTGATGTCAATGATAGGAAGTCCACTTTTGACTTTTTTTTCCTCGGTTCTAGCTAAATTATGTGGTCTTACAAGAAGAAATTTTCTATTGCATTTATCATCCATAAACGATAAGTATTGTGTAACGGTTTGGCCAACCAAGAGGTGTTTGATCAGAAAAACGGATCTAAGTCCTAAATCACACTTCTCCTAATTGTGGTGAGATGAATTAAAAATGATCTCAAAACCCACTTGACTACAAAAATTAATAGAATAATTAGAATGGTGGATCGGGGTTTAATCCACTGGTGTTTTTATGGGGGATCAATGATGATTAATTGATTTTAAATTAATTAAATTTTAAGATATAATGATGTTCCTAGGTAAACTATGAAAATATAGCAAACTTGATGTGTAAATTTGAAGATGAATTGTTTGGTCTAGGGCATGGTGCGCCCTAGAATATCCTCATGATTTTTAGGATATGAAAACACAGGCTTGAAGTCTTTGGCCTGTAGCCTTTGTTCTCCTAGGGTCACTATTGAAACTTCATCTATCGCTAAGAAAATGTAATTTCTGTGGCTTAACAACTTTTAGGACTTGAATGCATGAATGAGAAACTGGTCTTTATCTTCCTCCAATTAGCTTCATATTTAAAAACCTGCAGACATGAAAGAGGGGGAAGGGTTGTTTTGTATAGGATCTTTCCTAAGTAAAACTCCATTTTAGTATTCCTACCTCCACAATGGCTATGATGATGTATAAAAGAGAGCTTACCCTCGGTTGGGTAGAGGCTAAATGATAAACAAGTAATGAATTGAATAATGTTGTAACTCATGACTCAAATCTACATTTTGTGATGGATTGAAGTCATGTACTCATCACCTTCATGGAGAATTTGATAGCTTAATTAAAGTCCCACAAGTGTTAGAAATCACAAAAAATGAACATAAACCATGAAAAAAATTACGTAAAAACATGATGAATGATTGACATGATGCTTGACTGAAATAAATACTATTAAAATATTGATAGTTCTTCTCTTGATTGCTCAATAATAATCTCAATCTCCTCCAAAATTGCTAGGATTCATTAGGATTTAAAATGTGAAAATAATTTGTATTTATATGTAATTATTCTAATTTACCAAAAATCAAATGCCAATAGATGACAAATGAAATTAGAAATTCAAATAATATAAAACTGACACCTACATATTTAAATTAGAGCCAAAAAAATGTGGTTTATGGCATGGGGTGCCTAGACTAGGCCTATCCTTTTTAGGGCTCAAAGTGTAGGGGAAAATAATAAATGATTATTTTCATTTCCCTTGTTTGATTTTTTGAAGATGTTTTATAAAAAGGGCATCCAAGCACATAGGGGGGAGTTAAAACTAGTGTAAAATTATTAAGGGTAACAATTTTTGATGCTACAAGAGGTTTTGTGGCTTTGTCAATCATTGACTGAGTTCGGTTTTCCTCCTTATAGTCCCACTATTATTTGGTGTGATATTTAGAGTGTCATTTGTGCATTTATTACAACCTAGTGGATCATCAACATACTAAGAAAATAGATATCCACCTGCACTTCATATGACAATTGATTTAGGATAGTTTTCTCACCTTGGAGTACATGCCTATAGAGGAGTAGGTTGCAAACATCTTCATGAAATCTTTAGCATCACCTTGTTACCTTCAATTGCAATTAGTGCTTGGGGTGAAGGAAGTTTTACTTGGGGGGTCTTCGTGAGGCATCCTTTCTTCATGTTTTTATACATGCTTTCATCTCTCTTAAGGAGAGGAGTTTTTCCCATGAGGTTTTCTCCTTTTCTCTAGCTATGAGAGATTTCTTTGATTATACATGGGTAGCTCATCAGGCCTTGTTTCTGAGATCCATTCTTGCTTTATTTTATTTTTGTGCATTGGATTTTTAGAGTTTTATAGCTATTCCCCAAGTTACACTTAGGAGGGGTGTAAGATTAATCATCCCTTAGCTACCGATTAATTAATATTTAATTAATTACTAAGCCAATTTCACTTCATGCACTTAAGCTAAACTTAGGAACACTTTTTTGTATTACTAGAGTGAGCTATTATTAGATCATTCTATCTCGTCACATAGGATGAAGAAATTTTTCATGATTTAATGCCTTTATCATTTAGGGTTTTTTCATATAAGCACTCTCCTTAATTGTATTATTTTATTCAATAAGTACTTTCTTTTTGAGGAAATAAAAAATCATTATTTGTAACTTTCATGCATGGAAGGTGTGCTTGTGTGCTGTTTGATCTTGCTTTGTGTGTGCTTTTTACAAATCTAAAAAATCTTGTCATACATGGCCAAGGAAGAAGGCAACAAAGACACCTAAATTTTGAAGAGACAAAGGTAGACAAGTGATTAGAGAATGTGAAAATAGTTGGAGTGGTATGAGAATAGACATCCAATCATAGTCCATGCAATATCAAATAAGAGGGGAGGACATCCTCAACTCTCAGACGAGCACAAGATTTAAATTGGTAAGTGTTCATTAAGAGGAAATTTTATAGAATAGTTTTGGTTGAGAAAGGGATGCATTTTGTATTGGTGTGAGTTGGATTTTTCATACTTTTCTTGCTTGGTTTTTTGGTGCACCTGAATTCACTTTAGTTTATGCACATTTATTTTTTTTCTTTTAGAATGATATTTACCCACTAAGATTAAATCCATACAACTGGAAGATGGATGGGTTTATTATTGAAGGCTAGACTAGGTAAGCAATGACGTTTACAATGCAATTTAATTAGATGTGTAACTTTTGATGATACATTATTTTAAATGTGGCTTAGAATAGGTTAAATCTTTGGAACTCAACACTTAATGGGTAAGAGACTATGAAGGTTTGTTTATATGTTGGGATCCTCACGTTTTAACATTGTAATTTACTTTAAGCATTATAATAGTCAATAATGAAGTTAGTAGTTAATACGTTTGGTGGAGTTAGCCCACATTGATTGTAATTTATGTCACTTGTGTGGGTTTTATATTGATGTTATAAGAAAGAATATATCATCTTAGAATCACATATTGTAGTAGAGAATATATCATCTTAGAATCACATATTGTAGTAGAGAAATATGCTTAAGGAGGTTTCTATTTCGAAGAAGTTTGTGATTCTCATGATAATATAAGCATATTTGAATCTATTTTCTAAGTATTACATTTTTTACATGTTTTGTTTTATTTTATTGATGTGTGTAAGTAAGATCTTATCAATTGGTATTAGAGCACTTTGCAGGGATACATTTTACAATAATAGTAAAATTTTAAGGATTTCCACAATTTTCCATTGTATCTTTAATTTGCCTCTTGGGTTATCAATGGTTATTAGTGGTTACAAAAGTAGTGGCAGAAAACATCCTTTTTCTTGCAACTATTTTTTTATACTATAAACTTGTGCACGAGGTTTTTAAATATTGATACAAGGGTTATCATTTATGGATAAGTTATATTTTCTATGAAGGTTCTAGTGTAGTGAAGAGGGTATAAAATTTAATATCTAGACCTTAGAGAATCTTTATACATGACTTTGAGCTTTCATGTACCCTTAGGTATATAGAAATAGCTTCTAGTTTCTTTTGAAATATAGCCCTAGGTAACCCTTCACTATTTGTAAATTATGATGAATTAGTATGCAATTAGTCCTAGAAAGATACTCATTATATCTTATAGACGCGATAATGGGATACAATGATAATCTATCCTTTGTAGTTAGTGCTCTAAAATATCAAGCTTCCATTATTTACAAATGAGATTTGTATGCCCCTGAGATCACAAACCAAACATGCCTTTTAGAAACCATCCCTTTTTCACAATAAATGAGTGCCAACTATGGGAATTTTTGATAGAGACTTGTAGATTTATACCACATGACACCATAATTAATCTAATTTTGCTAGAAGGTATAATTTTTTTCAAATACTTGGTAGACAAAAAAAACTCTTTGGAAGTGTGGTCAATGAGTTATTGTTAGTGAAAATATGTATATTACCTAATTTGTTTACTTTTATATCCTATTCACATTATTCCAGTTAAGTTTACTTAGGGTACACATAGGATATTTATCACTTTATGTCTCACCTCAACCTATATAACTAAGGGCCTCTCATACATTACTTGTACACAAAAATTCTATTTGTATTCTTTGGTAGGAATACAATTTATTCTTGTCATATTGATCTTCTCATTTTAGTGTACTGTCTATTAGGTCTCTAGATATTGGGTGGCTATCTCCATAACCAAATATTACATGGTATTAGAGCACGATGAGTGTCTTTGGTTAGGATTTTTGAGATATATTGAGTGCAAGTATTGGTGGACCATGAAAATTTGATTATGCTCTTCTCTTGCATCAAATGATGACTTAGAAATTACTATTTTTTGATAAAATACCATATTTTGGGGGGTTCTTCTTTGTGTCCTTGTATTTCTGGTTCATATTAGAGCATGCTGGTGCAAATATGAGCTCACCATTGATTTTAGGGTGTCCATGAAAGTGTCTAAAAAATTTAGTTTATACTTTTGGTTTGTTCAAATGGTAATGTGAGGATAGATCTACAAGGGTTTGAAGTTGGGAAGTGGTTGCTAGATCCAAAAAATTGCTACAATTTTGGAGTACTTTAGGTCAAATTTGACCCTATCATCACATTCAAAAGGCCCAAGAACTTAAGGAACAATTATCAATTCATAAAATTTGGAGCACTTTTCCTTGAGCCATTAGAGAAAAAAATCCCAACTTGGCCATACAGATTGCACAGTCACATAAAATATTTCGTAGAATATTTTTGTATTATGACTTGTGCAAGCATTGCATTAGCATAGGTATGATTAAATATAATACATATTTTCTAATTTTTAAATATTTTTATTTCAACAAAAAATAATTCAAAGTTGGTCTTTCTTGCAAAAGATCTTGTCTTCCTTTGGATTTAATTATGATTGGATTGAATGGGTTATGAGTTGTGTCACTTTAGATTCCTTCTTTGTTCTCATTAATGACATACCTTCCTCTCTCTTTTCTTCTTCCAAAGGCTTGAGGCAAGGGGATCCTTTATCTCCTTGCTTGTTCCTCTTAATGGTAGAAGATTTAGGAAGATCATTGATGATTCATAATAGGAGTGCATCTATCCAAGGTTGGACATGGACTCATTATCTTGACTCACGTACCCATTGTAATTTGTGGTTGATACAACTTATTGACAAACAAAAAAATTGTTTTAGTAGTTAATTTTAGGAGGGCCTTGGACATCTATTTGTCTACATTGGGTCAATAGATAAATGAAGGAAAGTATAGTATTTTCTTTTTGAATGCTCCTTTAGCTATCCAATGTGGAATTACAAATATTCACCACTTTAAGATTGGTAGCTTTCTTATTAAGTATCTGGGAATTCCTCTCTTGAATAGTAATATTGGTAGGGAACATTAAAAGAATATTCTCAATAAATTTCATGTGAAAGTTAGCCATTAGAATTTTCATTGGCTATCTTTTATTGGTAGAATGATTCTCCTAAAAAATGTTCTATAGACCCTGCCTATCTATAGATTCATGCTTTTAGTTTCTCCCAAAAGTTTTCTCAAGGATTTTGATGCTTTATTGAGGATATTTTTGTGGGAAGGTAATTTGGACTCACAAAAATGGTGCCTTGTGAGTTGGGACTAGATTTGTAGGCTTAAGAGAGATGGGGGCATTAGTCCACCAATTTGATCTTAAGTGTCACACTTTGGGAGCTAATTTTTTTTGGAGATGGTGCAAGAATCCTTCTTTCCCTTGGGCTAGGATTCTAAATTTCAAATACTTGGTAGGGGTGATGGATGTTGATATCCGTCATATGGATCTAAATGGTAAAGGCTCTATTTTTTGATACACTATCAAGAAAATAAATTTACTTATTAAGAAAGGTTTATTTTCGATCACTAATAAAGGAAATGATGCTTTATTTTGGGATGAATCTTGGGATAATCATCCTCCCATATCATCCTCTTTTCCCCACTTACAACCACTTTGAGGAATGTTTTTGAGGTAGGTTGGTCCAAAGTGGTTGAATTAATGATTCATTCTCCTTTGTGAAGATATTTTTTTCAAATTTGGAAAGACCTAGAATGTTTTCTTGGAGGAGGATATTTAAACGATAGAGACTCCTTGTATTGTATCCTAGATAATAGAACTTTTAGCTCTTTGGAGGAGTCTGCTACTCTGTCTTGGGGTTATAATCCTAAAGGAGAGTACACAATTTCTCTTGGATATCATTCTTTGAATGTGCATAAGAAGGGATATATGAAGTGGCCTGAGTGGAAAAGGTTATGAACAAGTTTGGTTGGAATAATTTTAATTTTTTATGTGGCTATTAAGTCATAATAGATGTCTGACTTAGGATAATTATCAAAAAATAGGGTTTCAAGGACCTTCCTTTTGATTTTTATGTAGTTCAAACAAAGAAACTACAAACCACTTATTCAAGATTTCAATTTCCTTTCTCAAAGGAATTATGGAATCTTTGGTGGCTACTCTAGAATAGGCCCGCTATTAATGTTACCTTTTTGTATGGGATTTGGAATAGGTTGGGTCAGCCCCCTACTTCAACTTCTTTTTTGCTGATGGTTTGGGACATTGGTCTATCTTTTTGTAAGGAAGCTAAAGTAGCGAAACAACTTCCTACACTAATCTTGAGAGGAGAATAATGCAAAAAATTTATAGATCTTTAATAGTTACAAAAACTTAAAAAATTAAACATAAATATCATGCATACCACAACATAATGATTTACGGTCTAGATTTAATATAATAAGATATAATTTTTTTTCCTTTTAGGGGAGCTTCCCTCGAGCCCCTGCCAGGATGCGCTGCTTTTGTACCCTAACCAGGGGGATGATCCCCCTGAAACCATCATGAGGGGGTTTGGAAAAATATTTGAAGACTACCTAAATGCCAAACTAAAAGAAAAATTTGAAGAATGTTGAAAGTTTGAGCAAGAGATTGTAACTTTAAGATTAGATTTGGAGAAAGAAAAGAATCAAGAAGAAAAGCTCAAGAAGAGCTTCAAAATACTTGATGAGATGATTGGAAATAAGAAAGATTCTAAGGATAAAGAAGGATTAGAGTTTGAGAACAAAGAAATTTTGAAGGGAAATCAAACTCCAAACAATGATGAAAAGAAGAATGGCAAGAAGAATGATGTCAAATAGATTCAAAACTAGAAGAAATAATTCAAAAGGCCTCCTATTAGATAACCTATTGCACAAGGTACCCATATTTTAATGGTTTAATGTTATTCCTACAATAAATTTGGACATAGAGTTGTAGAGTCTAGAAGTAAAATGAATCAAAATGTTTGATCATTTCTCGGTTAGTGCTATACATGCAATAGATTTGGTCATAGAGCTAGTGAATGCAGAAATCGAATGATGAATGGTTACAATAATGGTACAATGTTTCAACATTTCAATGGCTAATGTTATACATGCAATGGGTTTGGGAATAAGGATAATGAATGCAGATCTAGAATGGCTAGAAGTAATCTTGTTCTAAAAGGTGTCATATGCCACAATTGCAATAGATCATGAAACATTGCTAAGTATTGCAGAAATAAGAAGGTTGATCCAACAAATAAAATGGATCTGGTTGAGATGAGGAAAGAGATGAGCATTATCTAGAAAAAGAAAGAAGATAATGAAGCTAAGAATGAGGCTGTGCCAAATCTTGGTGTAGATGTTTCCTTTGGAAACTAGATGAAGAGCTTTGGCTCAAGGGGAGCTTTAACAAAAAATCCTTAAGTCCCCCACCAAAGTTGTGGTGTTGATGCTTTCAACAAACTGGTACATATGTAGATAAACATGGTTGATATTTTGATGGCTCTTCTGGTATGGAATTTCTTGTTGTGAAGATATATAGAGTGATTGAAGGTGATTGTGTCAACATCGTGAGGGATTGCTTGCTTTTCAACATAACTTTTTTCACTACAATTAATGCATTTTAGGTCTTTAGAAAGGATTTTATATGTGATTTCACATATGATTAAGTCATTTGTGAATGCACATTTGAAGAGTGAAGAGTAGAGAAATGGAAATTTGAAGCACTTGGCATGAAGTTCCCTAATTGGTGAAGTAATTCCAGTGTCGTGTGAAACCATACTAGCAGAAAATTAAAGGTATTTATCAGTATTCTATGAAACCCTAGTGTTGTTCATGATGTTTACTCCACAAGTGATTGATGTCTTGGAATGAACAAGACCTAAGTTCAAGAAATATCCATTTAAATCCATAGAAACAAATCTAGAAGGCACATTCTTGAGGGTTCCATATGGTGTGATGTACAAAGAGGATGTATGAATCTACACTCACACAAAAATGGAAGAATATGATCATCTAAAGATTGTGGAATATTGGGTAAATGATTTGATAGGAGATAATTTTGAGTTGAAGCCTGAATTCAAAAGTTTGAAAGAGAAGAAGCTGGATGTAGGGAACAACTTTCCAAATTTCTACCTTGAAGATGAATGGGTCAAGTATGTGTTGAGCCAAATTCATGATAAGTTTATGTGGTTGGATATGCCACATATGATCAACAAGCAAGCTATCAAGGCGGTTATCGATTTATGCTTGAATGGAATCGTCTTGATGATGAAGTCTATGAAGAATGAGATGGTAATGAAGCTCACTGGTACAAAATTTGACAAGGATTCCTTAATGGTGAAGGAAATTGATGATCCAATGGTTAAGTACGCATCAATGGTCATCAAATATAAGATCTATTATAAAAAAAGAGAGAAATCTGTGTCAACTACTGCCATTCATACTACTCACCAGATGGTGAAAGAAGGTGTGGATATTGATCTATGTGAACTCCTAAGATGACAATTGATGGAGAACCTTTAGAAGATCAAATAATCTCAATACCCTTTCCGGTATGGTACCCTAATTATATGATTATTGTTCTACTTTCTTAGAGAAGTTCCTGGTATAAAGAATATTATGTGTTTGAACAATGTTCCTATTGAAATTCAGATTAGATACCACTTGAGGAGGTTAGGGAACCTAAAAACCCAACATTCTGTGTTGTGCAGTTTATTCAAGTATTTTCAGGGTAAAATGAAAAAAAGAGAGAGGATTCCTAAAATTTTAGTTGAGAAATACAAGAATGATGTTACTTTCATGGTTAGAAGAGATTGTTGTTTGATGGAAGTAGTGGAACCCATAATAGTTTGGATTCTAGAAATGGGAAATGAAGTGACAAAAGATGTAATTATTGGATTTGTAGACCTAATGTTGAGAAAACCAAGAGATCAATTTGTGGACAGGTTTGGAACTTATGTGGATAAGTCCAGTGAAGTGCACTTGCAACAAAAAGAAAAAGAGAAAGAAAAATGTTGAAATGATGAAGGCATAATTGGAGGAGATTGTTGGTTCATCAAAGAGCCTTGTGGAGAAATCCAAAAGCATACTTGCTCCTCTGGAGGCTACTCCTAGTACAAGAAGTTCTAATAGGACCTCTAACCCCTCTCCTAATATTCCAAAGTCCTCTAGAACTAAGATTGCAGAGAGTTCAAAAAAGAAGGCTACATCTCATGTCCTTGAGCAACAAGAGGATCCTAAAAGGAGAAGAAAAGAAAAGGCTAGAAGAGAGAAAAAAATTAGTTGTGAGGATGAAGAGGATATAGAAGAATTAAATCCATAGTTAATCCAAGATAAGATGTATCAAGCCTCCATAGAAGAGGCC
>VDFB02015007.1:66507-81182 GCA_007258455.2 Sequoia sempervirens
ATCCACTAAAGGATATACTAGATATATAGTTGCAATTTGAACCAATAGTATTTGCGCAAGTCTTGTGAATTCTAATGCAACAAGCACAAGTTGATATGTCCAAGATCTCTCCCCTACAAAAAATTTAGCTTGGTGATTTTTTTCATGCCTCTGTAAGGATGGAGATACTAAAAACACACCAAAAGAGTGCATAATTGCTTGAAGAAGCAGTCATGGTGTTGCAAGAAGGAATTCTCAATGTAACCATTGATGAATCTTTATTTGGTGTACATAAGTAAAATTGTTGAACATCCAAAATATTGAGAGGGCGGGGGGTGAATCAGTATTCCACAAATTGATAATAACATCCACTTAATCATTATTACTATTTTGACTGAATTAGCAAGAGAGAGCATAAAACCAAGTCAATGCAACACACACATGAACACCAAGATTTTTACGTGGAAACCCATAATGGGAAAAAACACAGTGAGGGTTAACTCACAATATATTATATTTGGATACAAAATATTATGAGGCTCACTATCCTTAAAAGGCTCACAACCTGAATACAAAAGATGGCTCACTACCAAGATACAACGATAGTGGCTCACTGCCAAAGAATGAACTGATGGAATACACCTTCAATGTGCAAGGTTTAGTTCCATTGAAGCTTAGAATAAAAAGAACTGCATTTCTCAACAAATGTATACTATTAATAAATAATTTAAGCTCTGATATTCTCCTTTGTTCACTTGCTCATGCACACACACTCACACTTTTCCTTCCTAGCTATCTTCCATCTCTTCTTCCACACCACTTGCTTCTCTAAACACTTATATATATAAAAGCATATATTATTCATCAATTAGGTTGGCCTAATTGGATGAAAAAAATAACCAAAACCTTTCTTCGTCGACACCATATAGGATTCAACATTTTATCCATGTAGCACATTATTCCAAGTTGGCTATTAGTATTCATAATATATTGCATTTGCTGAGTCAGCCAAGACTAAAAAACAAAATTCTTCAAACCAACAAATAATCCTCAAAGAAAACACCTTCCAGATCTGAGAACACATTAATTTCCCATCATACTACTAGTAAATAGACTATTAGCACAACCGTAGTATAAGAATGTTCACCTTAGTAGAATGTGGAGTCTTCCATACAGTACACCACACATAGAAAAATAGTAGGATACAGAGTTGAACTTTTCTAGAGATAACTTTCTATTCATAGATAAAAAAAACATCTCAAGATCCAAGAAAAATTAGTCTGAATGAGTCAATAAAACATGGTTAGGAGATTAGAGTCATATCAGACTTAAATACCAACATAGTAACCCATCACAGAGGAGTGTTACTAGCAGAGAAAAACTTCTAGTAAACCAAGAAAACTTCTCATATAATCAACACCATGTAGTTATTACCATGTTGACATCAATGACAACATAGAAACAACTAGCACAACCATCCATACTTCATGCTCATTGATGAGCCTAGGTTTTGGTACAATTTTGGGTAGAATCTATAATTTATTTGCTGACGTTTATTATGGACTTTGATGTTAAATTTTGATATTTTCATAATGTTTCCCTCAAACCATATGCATTGGGCTTAAATCTTATCTTTGCAAGTTTTAATGACATTTGGAATATTATGTGGATTATTTATATTGATTTTGCATGTGGTTAATGAATGCTCCTTAAGGTGGTTATAGATGTGTAGTTATTATGTGTTCTAACATTTCCATGCAAATTTAATATGTTAAGTTGAGGAAGACACCGCTACTTGGGCATGCACCATAACGTCTAGCAAAGGAATCGCTCCAAGTCAAAGGAGGCTGACAATAGAAGATTCCTCATGCAACCAAACATAACTGCATTGTAGTGGAATTTAATGATTGAGCATGCACGAGTGTTACTATTGTGATGGATCTGCATTTAGACCTACATGTCTGACTAGATTCCATGCACACGTAATTGCCATAGCTCCGTTTTCTCTGTTTTCCCTAAATGGCATCCTCCCAATCGTGGAGTTGATTGCCTTGTTTAGCTATTAGTATAAATAAATATCTGATGCTCCTTCCTTAGGAGGTTGCACAATTTGATATTGTACTTGCACTCTCCAATTTTTAGTAATACAGATACATTACTCTTTTGTACTCATGATTTACAGTGAATAAAATAAAGTTTTGAGTTCGAGCATCTAAGTTCTCATTAGTTTTAGAGGATACTTATCCAAGGGGGACCACTTGGTGAGTAATCCATCTTCTTAGTTTAGCATTAGTTTAGTGTTACTTTCTATTTAGTACTTAGTTAGAAATCTAGCACTGATTGTTCCTGCAACCACTAGAATTCCATTCCATGACTGTTCCTACAACCAAAGAAGATAAAGTAGTTTCCTATTTGTTGCTTAGATTTTCATTCCTGTTATGCATTTTAGCTTAGCATAGTTGTTGATTGATGTTCAAAATTTGTCTCATTCCCTTCCAAGAAATTTACTTTTAGTATTGTGTGTTCCTTAGTTGTAGAATGAAATGGATACTTTGAGTTCCTAGTGCACATACCGTGTTGACCCATTTCAAGTTCACGTCCCTAGGTTGACAAGTTAAACACATCTTCATGATGATTGAAATAACTATTCAGGTTAGATGTCCAATATCTGAATCATGGCTGTCAAGGCTTAGTTATTAAACAATTGAAGGATGCCAACACTCATGTTGCAAAGATTCCAACAATCTCCCCCGTTGGCATTGATGACAACATGCATGACAATTTTTTTTTCAAGTATACCACAATTGAATGTTCTAACTTATTGAATGTTCTGACTTACTCCCCCTATCAAAACTGATCTTCACAAAAAGTTTTTCTTCTGATTATCCATCTTTTTATCTCTCCCCCTTTGAAATCAATGATAAAGGAAGGGGTTCAACATAATAATGTATATTAAAAAGTAGCCAAAAAGATATGAACACATATTTACCAGAAGAAGAACCTTTGAGAATCTCAAGAATAGCCTTCCATGACACTTTACCTTCTTCCCATGAATATTTTGCGTTGACAAGAGTCTTTTCAAATAGCTCAAGTTTAGTTAGAGACTCTATACCATCTATTAAAGTATTGGGACTAAGATTGATCTCTGATATTTCACCAATACAACCAAAAGCACTAGAAATAGAAGTATGTTTGAATTTAATCATGTCTTTGAGTGCCAAAAACTTCTTGATGACATCTGTTCTTCGCTTCTGTAGAGAGAAATTTTTTTCTTGAAGCTACACAATGTAGGACCACCTCTGATTATCTTTATCTTCTGCTAACTTGTATGTATTTTCTTGAGTGCTTAGTCAAGACTCACTCATCCTTATTTCATTTCTCATATCTAATGTATTTCGAGACTAATCCAGACAAAAGGAAATTAGTTCCTGCCTCTCCTTCACATCTTTGTACATTCTCCAATTCCTTCATTACTTGATTGTATGCATTCACACATTTTCCTTTGATATCATTCAAATCTTCTTCATCAGACCTAGTTCTAGCAAACTCTTTAAGTTCAGAGATGTAGAATTTCAAAGAGTTAATCATTCCATGAAGATTCTCCTCAATAGAAATAGATGAATCAAAATTAGTGGCTTTGCACTTTCACAAGGATATGAATATCATAGTGAAACTTTCACAGGGGTGGACATTCGTGGTGACTAATCTTTCATTGAGATGTTCATTTTACTTGTCCAAACGAGGGGGGATAAGTAGACTTTAAATGGTGCAGCAAAATATATGCACTAGGAATTTGTTTTAGTCAAATCTTAGCAAAAATACATACTAGAAAGAAATTCCATCTAAACTACAGAATGGTAATGCAGAATTCTTTAACTCAACTATGCTTGATTAAAATAGAAACTGTAACAGCTATGACTGAAGCACAAACCATGAGCTGGCCTTATGCTGTAGGAACAGTCACAGGGATGGACTCTCTATGCTGCAGGAGCAGTGCAAGATTGAGTTTGTGTAAAAACTTCAAAAGATGAAAACTAACTAGATATCAGCAAAAAGAACATCTAACTAATTAAATAAAGATACCCCACTAAGTGGGCCCCATAGCAAGCATCTCACCCGATTACAGATGCTGAACTTCGAGAGCTTCATCAATCTTTATTCATGAAAACATAGCAGTACATTATCTTGTTGGTGTGAAAACCCAACAACAAACTCCACTACGGTCAAAAGCAGTCACGTCTTTTCATTATCATACTAATTCTTACATGATCTCTGCTACTCTATTTCTATCTTACCTAAAAAATCATCTATTACTCATTCTATTCATCTTCTACCACTACCTCGCGTAGGAGGAGTATCTTATTTTTAAATTAAACGAACAACTAACTAACTAACTTCATCAAAGAAAGACGCGGAAGTAAAGTATATCCCTGAATCAAGGAACAAACTTCATAAATGAATTTATGTGTTCAACCCGATTCAGCGAGAATCTAGCGCTCCACTCTCTCCAGATTGACTTTCCATTAAAAAATCTTTCCAAATCAGTTTCGGTCAAAGAGTCTTTGGTGGAGCTTCCTCAAAGTCGTGCAGGAAATGGGCTTTACTGCAAGGCTGAGATCGGCTGCGCTTGACTCGATCATTCTTCAACAACCTGCGAAACAAAAGGTAACAGACGCGCAAGAAGAGGCATATGGTACATACATGATATCTATTCATTAATCACACATTTCAAATCTACTTCACCATTTAAAAACTATATACGATATACCAGCCATTTTCGGGAGTCAACAGGGCAATAAATGCAATCAAGTCAACACAATAGGCTGCAGGAATATAAAAGTGTCTTGCTATAGGATATCCCCATAAAAGGTTTCAACAAAGTTTAAATAGCCATGAAATAGCAAAAATGAAGTCATTTAAAAGTTTATCATAACATCAAATTATGAGCATATTTTAGGCTCATCACTGCCCCCTACTTAGCCCAATGTTGGTCCTCCAGCATTAACTTTCCCGGTGGTTTCTCTGAAGTCAGTAGTGGCTGCATGACTCTGGAATGGATGTCCAAACCTATAATAGAATCCTCTGAAATCCTAACACCTTTCATATCTGCGGTCTTCTAATTCACTGTTAAGATTTGTAGCCTGATGAGGATACAGGGGCCACATTAGCACAGGGGGTCTGGATGTTAGTGGCAGCCACAATTCAAATCTTGTTTGAAGTCCCAATTGAATATATCTGCCGGTTCGTTTGAGTGCAGCTGTAAAGTTGAGGGGACCATGTGGTTCTGACTTTCTTAACCCAACAGTCAATTTTTCCCATATTTTCTCAGTTCTGGTATATGCTAATCTCCAAAATGAATATTGTTGTGCCTGGAATTCATCATATACTTGCTTTCTGATGTCAAATATTTTTGCTCTGGCTGAAACATTATTAATACCATATGTCAATGCAAACCAATCTTTCAGCATTGCATGTGGGTTTGAACTTTGAGAGCGTAATGGGACAGGCTCTGTTTTCTCAATTTCCTCATACGTTTCCCACTGTCTGCCATAATTCACCTCATTTTCTGCCCACGACATGAATGCTCTCAAATGAATATCACCAATGTATGGAAGAGGATTCCATTCTATTTCAAGTGGTATTAAAAATCCATGCAAATAGAATTCACACAGAGAATTCCTTAACTAGTTAGGGGTTGCTTGATATGCTTCATAAAACTCTTTGGCAGAATGAATTATGGGGTCTTGGTTTCTGGAAATTCTCATCAATTGAAACCATAAAAACTGTTCTTTGAGGCACAGAGCATAAACTCTGGGTGGCGGTCTGCATTCCATAATTTGACTGGTTACCTTTAGCATTTCATCCATTTTTGCTTTCAATTCAGCAATTTCCTGTTTCTGATTTTCAATTTTCTTTTTCAATTTTTTCTTTTCTATTTGCCATAGACTTTGTTGCATATCAGTCTGGGCAATGTGTCGAAAAGTCACAGTTTGCAGTGTAACTGTTTCCTAATTATTTTTAACAAATTCTAGAAATTCAATTAAAAAGGTCCTCCTATACACAACAATGGCTTTACACATTGCAGGATGAAATACAACTTCATTAGGCACATTTATTTGTTCAGCCTATTCTTGTTCTTGCTGCAGGATAAATTCTTCTTGTTACTGCGGTGAAGAAGTCTGTGCTTCCTCCGAGAATTGCATAGCAGCATTAACCAGATCATCAAGACTTGGCAACTCTTGCCCATTATGCCCTGCTTCTTTTGTCTCTACTTGTTCCTCTTAGGGGAGCAGGCGAACTCGGCGGCATTCACCGAGATTCATTGGTATTAGAATCCAGCGGACCCATACGAAATTATAATTACCTCAGGTTTCGGTGAAACAAGGGAGGTCCTAAATTGTTTCCTTGTGGAAACCCTTCTTGGTATTGATGTGGTTGCAGGAGGTGTTCTGGTAGCTTTTCTTTTTCTTGTTTGTTCAGGGGGCTCTGCCCTACCAGAGGATGATGGTGAACTGGTAATATCAACAACTATTGCTGTAGGAGAATCTGCTGCAGGGGAAGGTGCTATAGGAGAGGAGCATTGCCTTTTAGAGCGAGGGTGGAATTACGGGGACCCTTAGCACTTTGGGTTTTCCTTTCTCCCTCTAGCGACCAGATCTAGTTTGTACCTAGAAGAGGATTTGCTTATGATAGCTATAGGATCCGGAGTGCTACGAGTGGAATGACCCTTGCCCTATTCCACTGGTAGATGCAATTTATTTCTTCTTTCTTTGAGGTCGTGGGGTAATTACCCTAGGGGGTTGTGGAGGTTACAAACTCTTTTGGGCAACAAATTGTTGCCAGGAGAGAGGTGAGACGTCCCTTAAAGAGTGCTCAATTAGTAATTTAATAAGGCTATGATGAGTGACAGAGTTATATTTCCCCTGTTGAGTTCCATGGGCACTTTTCTCTAAAAACTTTAACAAGAAATTTGAAACATTCACAACCAACCCATGCCTTATATGGCTTAATAATTTTTGAAATAATGCGAATACTTGATAGGAAAAAGCGACCTTCAGCGGTTAAATACCTCATTATATAAGTGGCATACTCTGAATATAGAAGAGGCAGTGACACTCGCTTGCATCCTTGCTTGGAGATGTCCAGAGGTCCATCAGCAGGCATCAAAAATTCAGCCCTTGCAGCTGCAGCATCTGAAGAAAAGTTTTCTCCAACGGTTGGGAGCCCGGTTACACCAGCAATTCTATCTTCGGTTGCAACAATTGTTAGACCCCGCTCACGATCGGCTTCCCCTTCAGAAAGTGTTCTCAAAAATTCTGTCGCAACCTCCTCATCAAAATCATTTAAACTTAGAAAATAATTTAACCATCCATAGAGGCTAAATGCTTGGACTGTCTGCGGGTTTTGCAACAACAATTCATGAGCTACAGGCTCATGTCGTACCAAATGACCACCCATATTGCAGTTTTTCTAGCTGAACTCAATTTCTTGCTGAAGATTCAAATTCTTTATTTCCTTTTCTGCTCTGGTTTTTCTCTGTCAGGTTGCCACATTTCTTTTTTTTTTCCAAAAATGAACTTTTTTAAACAAGCAGTCTTAATCGTAGTTTGCAAAAAAAGATGCATTAAAGAAGGTCATGCAATCACATTTGGAAAGTACCAGAAATATATTAAAGAAAGATTATTTTGCAGTTATGGCAGCGGTGAAAAGACAGGCTTCAAACGATGGATTACCCTGCCCCCTACTTAAAAGATGACATGTGTCATCACATGTACTAAAAAATAGGTAGAGATTCAGGTGATAATGAGCCGACATATGCATAGCATTAATTGAATAGAATGAGAAATAAATCAAATATGTGATAATAAAAGATATGGCATACCTTTATTAATTACGTATGCGATGTGAAGAAAGATAGCTGGTAGCTAGCGTGAATTAATAAGTTGGAAAAGATATCTTAATTAAGGTTGATGCGAGGCGGTTGAAGTGGATGGGTGATGTGGGCGGATGAAATGTATGAATGAAATGGATGGATGGGATGGATGGATGGAAGATAGAGAAGTGAGGTGGGGGCGATAAATGAAAATGGAGAAAAGGGTTTTCTTAAAAAGAAAACCTTTATTATGGGCATGCTTTTTGAAAATTACGGGAACGCTGCAGGAGAAAGGCTAGAGCATTCGGCTGCAGGAAGAGTAGCGGGAGGAACTGAATGAACTGCTTCATGAAGTCTTCCTTGGAAACTGGCTTATGGTACAGTCGGAGTCGGTGGCCATTGACGAGCAATTTGAAATGGACTGGATCAATTGTGACCAGCTGCACAGCTCCGTTGTCAAACACATTTTCAACCTCATAGGGCCCAAGCCAGCATGTTGTGAGTTTACCCTGGTTTTCTTGGTACCTGGAATCATATAACAAAGCCCAATCTCCAGCAGAAAATTTTCTGGTTTTGATGTGCTAATCATGCCATCTCTTTCTCTGCTATTGGATTACTTTTGTATGCTGCAGGGCGGCTTTTCTCATTTCATCCAAAGTATTTAGCTGCAGGAGACGGTCCTTCTGTGCTTCGGATAAGTCCATGTTGAGTTGAAGAGCTGTCCTCAAAGTTTTATGTTCAAATTCAATGGGTAACATAGTTGTTTTCCCATAGAGCAACTCAAAAGGTGTAAACCCAGTTGTTGTTTTCCATGTAGCTCGGTAAGCCCAAACTGCTTCAAGAAGTCTATTACTCCAATCTTTCTTATGAATCTGCACTGTCTTTGTGAGGATCGCTTCAATTTCTCTGTTTGTTACCTCCGCTTGACCATTGGCTTGAGAATGATAGGAAACGACTTCGTGTTTAATCTTATAGTCATTCATAAGTGCAGTGATCAGATTTGACGTAAACTGAGCTCCTTGATCAGTTACAAGCTCTCTGGGGACTCCAAATCTAGTGAAAATTTGTTCATACAAAAATTTAGCAACTTTGTTATCTCGGGCATTAGTCATAGCTTTTACCTCGACCCATTTTGTGACATAATCCATGTAAACTAGAATATATGACTTTCCATTTGATGGTGGATCAATTGGCCCCACAAAATCCATCCCCCATTTATCAAAAGGGGTGACTATCACCTGCGGATATAGTGGCATTTCATCTGACTTAGTTGGTCTTCCCACACGCTGACATCTATCACACTTCCTTGTATAGGCCATAACATCCTTGTGTAATGTTGGCCAGTAATACCCTGTTGTAAGGACTTTCATTGCTGTTCTTTTTGCTGCAAAATGCCCTCCACATGGTTCATCATGGAAGGCATGCAATATATCATAAGTCTCATCTTCTCTTACACATCTTCGCATTACTTGATCAGGGCCAGTATAGAACAGACAATTGGCAATCTAGGTAAAGTTGAAACTTTTCTCTGTCAACAACTTCTTTTCTTTTGAAAAAAATGAGCTGGTATTCTGTTTGCTGCCAGATAATTAGCAATATCTGCATACCAGGGTGTATGTGCAGCAATGGAAAATAAGTGTTCATCTAGAAATCTATCATCAATGACCTCTTGTTCCTCAGATGCAGCTGATTGAAGTCTTGATAAAAAGTCAACTACAACATTAGCTCTTCCTGGTTTGTCAATGATTGTGATATCAAATTCTTGCAACAACAGGAGCCATCATGCCAATCTACCAGAAATGGTAGGTTTGTTCATCAGGTACTTGATTGTTGCATGGTCGGTGTGGACAAATATCTGATAACCTGTGACATAATGCCTGAATTTATTCAAAGCATATACTACTGCAAGCAATTCCTTTTCTGTAACAGTATAGTTGAGCTCAGGACCTTGAAGGTTTTTGCTGATAAAGTAGATAGCATGCTCAATTGAATTTTTTTTTGACTTAAAACTACTCCTATACCAAAATCAGACGCATCGGCATGTATGTAAAAAGGCAAGTTCCATTTTGGACCTTGAAGAACAGGGGCTTTGGTAAGCAAGTCCTTTAGCTGCAGGAAAGATTTTTCACAGGCCTCGGTCCACTCAAATTGGGAATCCTTTGTTAACAAAGCATAAAGTGGACTGGTAATTTTACTAAAGTCTTTTATAAACCTTCTATAATACCCTGCATGACCAAGAAAACTTCTAACATCTTTTTGTTTTGCAGGAGTTTGTAAATTCTGAATAACTTCAATTTTAGTGTACCAAACTCAATTCCATTCTTTGAAATATGATGACCTAGAACAATACCTTCTTCCATCATTAGAGCACTTTCTTTCAATCGCTTCGAGACAAATTTTACTCTCTACACCTTTTTAATACTTTTTCTAAATTCACCAGTGCTTCTTCAAATGTGACTCCATATGTAGTGAAATCATCCATATAAATCTCTATACATTCATGAGATATATCAACAAATATACTAATTACTGCTCTCTGAAATGTTGCTGGTGCATTGCATAAGCCAAAAGGCAAGACCGAATAAGCAAATGTTCCCCATGGACAGGTAAAAGTGGTCTTGTCTTGATCTTCAGGGGCAATTTTTATCTGATTATACCCACTATAACCATCTAAGAAGGAAAAATATTTTTTACTAGACAGAGAATCTAGTACTTGGTCTACAAAAGGTAATGGAAAATGATCTTTCTTAGTGGCATTGTTCAACTCTCTGTAATCTACACATACTCTCCATTTTCCTCCTTTCTTGGGGACAATGACTAATGGAGAAACCCATTGGCTATCAGAAATTGGGTAAATAAAACCAGCATCAAGCAACTTTTGAAGTTCATTTTTCACTATTTCTCTAAGTGCTTGATTTACTCTTCTTTGAGGTTGTCTAACTGGTGAAAAATCTTCTTTGATATATATCCTATGAGTACAGACTCAAGGATCTATTCCCTGCATGTCCCCATATTCCCATGCAAAAGCTTTATACTGTTCTTGTAGCATTTTTAATAAGTCATCCTCTTGAGACTGAGACAACTTACTATTAACATTCAAACAATGACCTAGAGACAATTCTATCTGCTTAATGAGATTACTCATAGAATCAACAGGTAATGTTTGTACCTCTTGTGGAAGCAAGTTATGAAAAATTGTCGAAAGTTTAGACAATGAACTCTCGGAATCTAGCTGCTGCAGGAAACATTGATGCTGACTATCACTTGGATCAGATAAACTATCTGAATCAAGATTGAATTGCAAAATTTGAAAAAGCAAAGCATCTTCACTTTGAAGTTGAGAGAATGGATCATTTTGAAGCATCATCAATTGAGCCAAAGAATTGGCTTCTTCAGTTTTTTCTCCCACATCTGGCCAAACAGGTTGGGACAAATCTGGTTGAGGTTTAGTAGGCGGATACAAAGCCAATTTCTTTGTGGACTGCCCATCAGAAATGGTCATATCTCTAGAACGACATCCTATAAAAGCATCAGCAGTTGCTAACCATGGCCTACCAAGGATAACTGGATACCCTCCTAAAGTTTCCTTAACTGATAATATTGTAAAATCAGCAAGATACTCCCAAGATTCAACAGTGACAATTACATCTTCTATCATCCCATCAGGTTTGACTGTGGAGCTGTCTGCAAGCTGCAGAACTGTGGGCGTAGACCTAATGTTTGAAATATTCAAGGAGTCCATAGTATGCTTTGTCATTACATTAATGGCAGCTCCTAAATCAATCAAAACATTTTTTACAACTTGGCCATTTATATGTATCTGTACTACAGGGCTTCCAGGGTCAATATACTTTGGAATGACTACATTTCCCAACATTATATCAGCCAATTTTCCTAAGACATGAATTGTTTGGGGATCCTTTTTCTTTTGTCCAGGCTTCTTTAAACAGGCTTCTTTAATAGCTTTTCCAAAAATGGGAACATCTTTAATAGCCTGAAACAAAGGGATTTGAATTTGCACATTTTTGAGCTGATCTAGAATGTCAAAAGTGGGTTCTTCCATGAGTTTAGATTCAGTGATTTGCAATATCTGAGAAAAAGGTGGTTTATCTTGTCTTTGTCTTTGTGAATAGGGTTCCATAGAAATTAGAATGGGTATAGTATGTGCTTAGTGGAAACATCGTGCATTAGACTTCTTCAAGGGTGAATCAAATATTTCTCTCGTGAATCGAGGTGGTTTGGGAGTAGGTAAAGTAGTTCCAGACCTCAGATGGATGTCATTAACATTTAAGGTATAAGCTTGATATTGGTTGGCTTCAGAAATATACACAAGCTGTTGAGGCTGTTGCTGTTGCTTATTATTGGGATTAGGCAACGGCTGGGCAGGCATAGGCATTTGCTTTGGAGGTCCAAGATTTGTGGTAGTTGCTGCAGGAGGCGGCATAAGGGCCTGTTGTTGTGGCTGCGGAGGCTGCAGGAACCCAGGAGACTGGTTTTTCCATTGTTGAGGACCTCTCCATTGAAGATTTTGTTGCCAATTTCTTGAAGGTGGGGTCCATTGCCCTTGTGGCTGCTGCCAACCTCCTTGAGGAGATTGCCACTGTGGAGTTTGATAATTAGGCCAACTTGGTTGAGGCAGATTCCATGGTGGTGGTGGTCCATATGCTTGTTGCCATTGGTTATTATAGCTAGAATAGGGATTACCAAAAGTTAAAGGGTCTTGAGGCATACCTTGCCTTTGGGCCCATGGTCTTCTTTGTGCAACAAAGAACACTTGATCATCATCACCTTCCACTAGTTTGAAATCAGTAGGCAGTTGTCTGGCTTCCAGATTAGCCACCATCTTGCATCTGCAATCATGCTTCTTTTGTCTACAGTAGGGACAGAACTCAGCCAAAGCTACCTCAGCTTCTGCATGTTTTTTCCAAGCTTGCATAGTATCCAATTGTGTAGCCATATTATTAATGATGTCCTGCTTGAAATCAGATAGCAGATTTGTGATCTCCATTCGGGAAACTCCACCAGAAGAAGACTTCCCCACTGAAGCATGATGACCCTTAACCTTCTTAACTATTGCCTCGAGAGTAGTTAAAGCATATCTTCAGATATCATCCCAAGGCAGTTTGAGTTATATCAATTCCTCCCATTAGGTCCGTATGGCCAATACAGTTTCATTGATTCCCTTAGGAAAAAAGTAGTTTCCGAGAGTCCTCGTTATTATATGGTTTGAGTTCCTTTTAATGAAAACAAAACCTTGAAATATATCTTTCATAGACTTTCATCCTCCTTCCGCCGAATTCAAAATATGTCATCACCTGGTGGCACTCTTACAATATTCCTTATATTTTCAAGAAATTTCATCCGCATGGCTGCCCAACTATTTACAACGTGCTCTTCCCGTATCTCCATGAACCATCTCGAGAGCCTCCCTCCTTCAAAGTGGAAGGAAATAGCTTCCGCCAGGAGCATCGTTGTACTCATAACCGTAATAGAGGACATCAGCTAAAACGGGTAAAAGGTTTCTAGGGTCTTCGTGACTGTGCCATAAACTTTGGTGCCAAGGAAGAGGGATGTTTTATGATTATCGCGATCTTGTTGTAGAAACAATGGGAACCCAAATGCGTGGAGGTGGATTAATATTAGGTGGATTATTTGCCATGTCCGCGTTGGAATAGCAGAGCAAATGGATTTTCTTTAGGTTCGTTATCAACTGGGTCAAACGGTAGTTCAATAAACAAATTTTCAGGGAGGAACCTTCCCAGTGCGTCTCTTCTTCTTCTATGCATGCAATATGGTGAATAACGGCTTGAAAGATTTTGAATTTTTTTGACTAACAGACTAAACTAATGCTAAAAATGACTTTGTCAGACTCCTAGTTAGACACCATCCCCGGCAACGGCGCCAAAAATGGCTTGCACTCACAAAAGGATATGAATATCACAGTGAAACTTTCCCCGAATTGACATCTCGGCTGTGACTAATATCTTTCTCAGGATGTTCATTTCATTTTCAAACCAGGACGACTTTAAATGGCTTGAGCAAAATATATGCACTAGGAATTTGTTTTGGTTAAATCTAGCAAAAATACATACCGAAAGCAAATTCTATCTGGGTTTGCAATGGTAATGCGTAATTCTTTTAACTCAACTATGCTTGATTAAAACGTAAACCGTGAAAAGCTACGCATTGAAGCATAAACCATGAACTGGCCTTATGTTGCAGGAACAGTCACAGGGATGGACTCTCTATGTTGCAGAAGCAGTGTAAGACTGAGTTTTCATAAAAACTTTGAAAGATGAAAGCTAACTGGATATCAGCAGAAAAGAACATCTAACTAATTAACTACAGATACTTACTAAGTGGGCCCCCTTAGCAAGCATCTACTGATTACATAGATGCTGAACTCAGAACTTCATCGATCTTTATTCATGAAAATAGAACGAAATACATTGTCTTGTTGGTGTGAAAACTAACAACAAACTCCGCTTCTGGTCAAACAGATTCTGTCTTTCATTATCATACTGATTCTTACATGATCTCTGCTACTCTATTTCTATCTTACCTAAAAAATCATATATTACTCATTCTATTCATCTTCTACCACTACCTCGCACAGGAGGAGTATCTTATTTTTAAATTAAAAGAACAACTAACTAACTAACTTCATCAAAGAAAGACGTGGAAGTAAAGTATATCCCTGAATCAAGGAACAAACTTCATAAATGAATTTATGTGTTCAACCCGATTTAGAGAGAATCTAGCGCTCCACTCTCTCCAGATTGACTTTCCATTAAAAAATCTTTCCATATCGGTTTCGGTCAAA
>VDFB02015008.1:0-29079 GCA_007258455.2 Sequoia sempervirens
AGAAATGATAACTGTGTGTGTGAAATATTGGATCAAATTAAATCAAACACATGTTAATAAGACATTAAATCGAAAAAGCGGAAAAGGAAACAGAATATGCAAAACCGTAATAGCAGCTTCTCGAAACCGTCTTATCCTCCTCTAACTTCAGTGTTTTGTTGCTTCGAATCGCTCTCAAATCAGCAAGTAGAGCTCAACAAAATGACAACATGAAGAACGAGATAAAAATAAGAATGCATAATATGCAAAATGCAAATCTATGCTAACATGAAGTGTGAATGTGATACTGAAAATGATGTGAATGCATAAACTGATTGCATGAACGTAGATATGCGTAGGTAAGTGCATGCGTGTGAATGTGGATTATTAACCAAGGCTTGGATTAGCACGGGCTTTTATAGAGTTTTCGAACGAGTTTGATTGGCTGAATCGATCGACGGTCCGGATTAAGCTTGTTTCAAATGGACGGCGAGAGATCTTCGAAAGTGGAAGAGGAGAATGGAAAGTTTCTCATTTCTTTGAATTTTGTCATTGAATTTCGAAGGGAAACTTCCATTTCGAAAGATGAGATGCAAATTTGGAAGGGCGAGTTAGCATGAGTTAGAAATTTGGGAAGTGGAGATGAAAATGGAAACCCACATAATTAAATAAATTATTTAATTATGTTTTAAAATGAAAAATAGGGTGAGGTGGAAAATATTAAAATATTTAATATTTAATCAGGGAAAAAGAATATTCCATTATTCAAATATTCAAAATATTTGAACTTTAGGATAGACTGATAATTAAATGTAAATAAATTATAAAAAATTATTTAATTTAATCAAGCGAAAGGTTAAAAATGAGATGAAGAAGATATTCTATTATTTAAATATTTAAAATATTTAAACTCTAGAATAGGATGATAATTAAATATAAATAAATTATAAAAATTTATTTAATTTAATTAAGCGAAAAGATGGAAATGTTAGTAATTAATTTAATTAAAGGTAGAAGAATTAAAAAAATGAACGATATAAATAAATAATTAAATTTATTTATATGTAGATGACTTTAGGGGAATTAATTAAATAAATCATATTTAATTAATTAACAAGCTTAATCATGACCATTTTTAGACGTATACATTTTGCCCCTCTTTGAAGTGATGTGTAAAACATATTGCTTCAAAGAGAATAAGATTTGTGCCCCTGATGTACTTTCAATATTTCTGTTGATGATGCCCCCTCAGGAGGTAAATCACGGATGAGGATATGGATTATGAAAATTTTGTTAAACAATCGGTATCAGATAATGATATTCTGCGGAGGAGAGAGTGATTTAGCTCCCGACAAATGATGTAAAAGATGCCCCTGTTGAAATGATGCCCCTTTTTGATGGAAATGATGATATGATGATGAACTGATAACTTTGCTTCCCAAAAATAGAAAAACAAAGTAAATGATTGATAAAGTGTTTGATAAATTTTCTTTCTGCGATAAAAAAAAAATAGTAGATGAATGATTTTATTTTTGATAAATTTGCTTTCTACGATAGAAAACAAATAGTGATTGATGGTAGATCAGATTGATATGGTATCGAGCTAGATAAATTTGTGTATTGATTTGCCTGATAGGATTGATTGGGTGATATGGGTCTGTGATATGATGCATTGGTATGAGTCACTGATATCGGTCACTGATATAGTTCACTTGATATGGGTCACTTTGATATGGTTCACAATTGCATGATGTGAGGCATTGATAAATAGAGAGATTTTGATTGATCATTTCAGAGTCGAGGTGTGTCGGGACCACGTAGAGATCTTGGGGCAGGAGATGCAAGAGGCAGTGATGATTTTTTTTTTTTGATGATATGATGTGCATTTATTTCTATATGTTAAGGATTTTGATATGCATTTTAATGATTTTGATGACTAACATGATATGTAGGATGATGTTTTATATTATGATGATGTGTACTGATGATGTCATGCAGGTGAATGACTTATGCATATATGGAAATGTATATATGGAATGTTTGTTTTTGGATTTTTCAATGTAGATAAAGGATGACAAATGAATGTTGTGTTTATGATATGCATTATGAATTTGCAAAATGAATTGATATGGAAAATGATAGTGAAATGATAAAATGAAATGCAATGATAATGACATGTATGAAAATGATAAGTGATATGAAACGAACTGTATGATATTGAAAATGATAAATGAAATGATATGAAGGAAAATGATATGATAAGATATGATAATGAAAAAAAAATGATATGATAAGATATGAAATGATGCAAATGTATAAAAGGAACATGAAATGAATATGAAAATGACAAAGTGTTGATGAGATGAAGATGATAGAGAATCTAAGTGATATGCAAATGAATGAGAAATGATAAATGATAGGACCCAGCCGAAATGATAATGCAGGTGAAAGGTGATGATGAAACAAATGTTCAAATGTCCTCCACAAGTAGTCCAAAGAGACATAATAGCCATTGATGTGATTATTATCCTTTCAAAACTCAGGTGCAAATCCACTATGCAGGTATGTACAAATGATCTAAAATGAAATGCAACTAAATGAAACCGAACATTTTGTTGAGCTTGTTGGTATATTTTCTAGAATCATCATAGAGCACTTTTAAAATGTTGGAAGTATGTACAAGCATCAGAGGGGAAATTAGCACCAATGATGACCTGAGTACAACTTTCATGATTTTTAATATAGCAAGTGAACACAAGCATCTAGGTATAATTGAACCGAGATGACCTGAGCATTTCTTGCGTAAACAGACAAAGACTAACTACTATCTGATGCAAATTTGGAACTGTCATCAATGATAAATCATCACGTCTCGTGACATATTTGCAACCGATAAATGATTAACCTCCAGACAGCAGACAAAGAAAAATCATTCTCTTTCCTCGCCACTCTAGTTCAGTACATCATCGAGTGTGCTCCAGAGAAATGATATCAAAAAATTAAACAACCATTTTTCAAAAATGAAATACTGTGATTCCAAACATTATTTAGATTAGAGATCATCTAGATATGAGTCATGATAAGGTACGCAACTGAAAGCTACTGCGATATGGATCAATGGTTGGATGTTTTGGTTTAATTTGGTTGTTTTGTTTTGCGCGTGATTGGCTGCGATGTCATTGTCTTATTGTGGAAAGTTGATTTGCCCCCAGTGTTCCCAGATTTTCCCTTGGTATCAACACAGCTTGTTGAAAAGAATATGTACAATAATCAAGCCATGATAAGACATTATCATTCGAGGCAAATGATGAGAGCATGGTGCTGGTGTGACCCTAAGATGATGGAAAGGATGCATGAAAATGAAGGCTGAAAAAGTAAATGCAGAACATGAACTAATAGATGGAGAGCTTCCAAATAGTGTTTGTTTGCCAGATTTTCACTATTTGTTTTTATTGCATTTTTCTTGTCACTAGACTGCCTGTTTGCCAGGTTTTCACCCTATGACCTTTTTTTAGGACTTTTCTGATTTTTGATATTTCTTGGGACTTTTCCTGATTTTTTATATTTCTTGAGGACTTTATCGATTTTTGATATTTCTTAGGACTTTAGGTTTTGATATTTCTTTAGGACTTTTTTTGATTTTTTGATATTTCTTGGGACTTTCTGATTTTTTTTTGATATTTCTTTAGGACTTTCTAGTTTTTT
Organism: Sequoia sempervirens; assembly: GCA_007258455.2. Classification (NCBI taxonomy): domain Eukaryota; kingdom Viridiplantae; phylum Streptophyta; class Pinopsida; order Cupressales; family Cupressaceae; genus Sequoia; species Sequoia sempervirens. The sequence goes on from VDFB02015008.1 coordinate 3,685, forward strand.
TTATATTTCTTAGGACTTTATTTGATTTTTTAATATTTCTTAGGGACTTTTCTGATTTTTTTTGATATTTCTTAGGGACTTTTTCAGTTTTTTTATATTTCTTTAGGACTTTTTCTGATTTTTTTGATATTTCTTCAGGACTTTTTCTGATTTTTTTGATATTTCTTCAGGACTTTTTCTGATTTTTTTTTTGATAACTGCCTTAGACATAATACTTTTTCAGGTGCATGCTATTGATAGGCTTGTCAAACAGGCCCCTTCTGGCATCAATAACTTGTAGGCTCCTGAACCGTAGACTACGCTAACCACATAAGGACCTAGCCAATTTGGTTCAAACTTTCTTTTCTTCTCTCTATCTTGCTGATTGCGTGGGTTCTCTTTCAAAACAAGATCAACCACATGAAAGGTACATGGTTTGATTTTGTGGTTATAGCTACGAGACATCATCTGTTGATAAGCTTTCAAATGATTAGCTACTCTTTGTCTCTTCTCATCTAGAAGTTCAAGTTCTTGGAGTTGGGAAACTCTGTATTCATCATCTGTTGTAAGGCCTTTCAATGATACTATGAGTGAGGGAATCTCCACTTCTAAGGGCAATATGGCTTCTGCTCCATAAACAAGGGCGAATGGTGTTGCTCCTATTGGCGTCTGAAGCAGTTCTATAAGGCCCACAAAGGTGGGATTGAGTTGAAGCATACTTAATCCTTCCACGAATCATTGATCTTTCAAGATTTTCAATATTGTTTTATTTGAGGCCTGCAGCAGCCATTCCTTGTGAATAATAAGGTGTAAAATTATCTATATTTGTATATTGAAATCTCTCACAAAAGTTCATCAACATCTTGATTTTTTAATGGACGTCCATTATCTGTAATAATGGAGTTGGGAATGCCATACCGACAAATAATATAGTTAAGTATGAATGATGATATTTGTTTGTCGGTAACTTTGGTAAGAGGGACTGCCTCAATCCACTTAGTAAAATACTCTGTTGCTGTGATGATAAATTTATGTCCATTTGATGAAGAAGGATGAATCTTGCCCACTAGATCTAAGCCCCATTGAGAAAATGGGAAGGTTGGTGTAAATGGTTGAAGTTCTTGTGTAGGAGCATGAATGAGATCCCATGAATCTAACATTTTGAGCATGTTTTCACAAAAGTGAATGATTCTCTCTCCATTGTAGGCCAATAGTAACCCATTCTAATCAATTTGTTGGATAAGGTCAGTCCACACGAATGAGTACCACAGATGCCACCATGAACTTCTTGTAAAGCTTTGTCAGATTCCTCACATTCAAGACATCAGAGTAAAGTACCATCAAGACCATGGCGATAAAGGGTGTCAGCGATAAGAGTGTAGCGGGCGGATTGGCAGATAAAGTTGCGTTTTTGGTTACGGGATAAATCAGGTGGTAAGATGTCATCTTTGAGAGATAGGCATAGATTTTTTTCATACCAAGGCAAAATCAGATCCTACTAAGTGGCAAATGGTTGGCTTTCAAGATTTAATATCATAAAGCGAAGAGGTGTAAATGATTGTTCCACTAGAAATTCATAGCTAATTTTGAGTTTAAAGTTGTAACAATGATCACACGATCGTAGCCAATAGCGTCGGTGCTATTATCAATATGGAATTTGTGTAAATTTGATGTCCACAAAGTATTTCTGAAGTCATCCACCATCTTTTTATAAGGTATGATTTGTCATCTTTGGTTTGATAATCATCATTGATTTGATAGATGACCAGCTGTGAATCACCATACACCTGTAGTTCTGTAATTCTCCATTCTAGTGCTATTTTGAGTCCAGTGATTAATGCTTCATATTCAGCTATATTGTTGGTACATGGAAACATTAGCCGATATGATCTGGGAATGGTGTGTCCTTGAGGGGTGACGAAAAGTATGCCTGCCCCTGATCCATGTTGAGTGAAAGAACCATCAAAATATAGAGACCATGTTTGTTTAGATTCTGCAGTGAAGACATCGACATCTGGAAATTCAATGTGCAGAGGATGATCTGCTTGTAGTGGTGCTTCAACTAATTGATCGGCTATAACTTGTCCTTTGATGGCCTTGCGATCGACATAATGTATGTCAAACTCACTTAGAATCATTACCCACTTTGCTAACCTTCCTGTCAATGATGCTTTGCTTAACAAATACTTGAGTGGATCAATCTTTGAAACCAGATTGTTGTATGGAGTGAAGCATGTAATGTCGAGCTTTGTGAAACAAAATTACCTTGGAACAAGCCTTCTCCAATAAAGTGTAGTTGAATTCATGACTTGTCAATGTTCTCTTTGATGTAGTAGATTACACGTTCCTTTCGTAAAGTCTTCTTGTGCTTAGCTAGCGATTACTTGAGGGATGTCTATGTTGCAACAATGTACAAGATGAGTGGTTATCTGGATTTGGTGATCTGGCGAATTTGAGTCATTAGATATTCTTTGATTTTCACGGAAAGCCAATTCACATTTGTCATCCTGTTTGAAAAAGGAACATTTTTTATGCAATAGATGTGTGAAAGGTAAGCTTTTGTCAGCCAATTGTGCAATGAACCTCCATATAGATTGAAGTCATCCTTGTAATGATCTCAAGCGGTGATGTTCTTTGGTAAGAGCATTTCCATAATTGCTTATACTTTTGCGGGATCTACTTCGAATTCCTTTTAGAAACAATGTACCCCAAGATTTTTCCAGATTTGACCCCAAAAACACATTTCTTGGGATTGAGACGAACTTTGAATTTCTCTAATCTTGCAAATATTTTGGATAATACTTCAAGATGTCCTTCTCTGGTGTATGATTTTGCCAATATGTCATCCACATAATCTTCCATGAAGACATGCATCATGTCATGAAAGATTGTAGTCATGGCTCTTTGGTAGGTAGCCCCAGTGTTCTTCAGACCAAAATGCATGACGTTCCAACAATAAGTTCCCCACGGACATGTGAAAGTTGTTTTCTCCTGGTCTTCAGGTGCAATCTTGATTTGGTTGTAACCAGAAAAACCATCCATTAATGAATACATGGCATGGCCAGCTATTAGATCAACTATGGTGTCGATATTTGGCAGTGGGAAATCATCCTTAGGACATGCTTTATTAAGATCTCTGAGATCTGTACATATTCTAATAGTTTTATCTGGCTTGGATACAGGAACAATGTTAGAAATCCATTTTGCATAGTCAATTGGTCTTATGAATCCCACATCAAGGAGTTTTCTTAGTTCTTCCTTAACCAATAATGCAACATGAGGATGCATCTTTCTGAGTTTTTGTTTCACCGGCCTGGATCCTGGTTTGATAGACAAGTGATGCATGATAAGATCAGGATCAAGACCAGGCATGTCAGCATCAGACCATGCAAAATTGACTTGATTTTCTTTCAAGAATTCCATGAACTCTGGTATTTCTTTCTCTGTCATTGATGCGGCTAACTGTAAAATTCTTGGTTTGTCAGAAGTTTCAAGATCGATAGCATTTGTAGGCTCAATGAAAATAGGTGATCGTTCATGGTAGTGCTCCAGGAGAGTGTCAAGATTCCCATCGTCTGGTGCCTCAAAGAGGTTTTCACCATCTGATACGCTCTTTATTTTATCTTTTGTTTGATCTAATATTGCCAGATTCTGGTTTTCACCATTAGATCTTTCTTTTATATTTTTACTTTTGCAACTAGGAGACTTGACACTCTCCTGATCAAAAACTCTATGTCAAAAATCACTGGTGGAACAGTCATTTGTATCTTCTACGGAAAGGAAGTTTACAATAGCTTCATCATTTGGAAATATAGGTATGTCAATAGGTTCGGTTGAATCCCAATCAATGAGATCAGGATAAATTAAAGGTATTGGATCATCAAGTTGTGCGAAATCGGCTATGGTTAAGGTCATAATAGAGTGATTTGTAGGATCCGAGGTATGAGGAGCATCAATGATGGGACTATCCTCATGATAGTCTTGTTCGTTTAGATTTGATTCAGTATCACTAGAATCATAGTCGACTTGTGGTTCAAATTCTTGTGGTTGGGACCCTAACCCTTCACCTTCAATTAGAGTTGGGGCATACTGGTGTATTACATCAACCTCTTTATCTCTCCAGAATTCATCATTGTAAATGGTGTCCCATTCATATTCAGCTGAGTCTGTGTTAGAATTGTTATCCACGAAATTCTGAACTATTGTCAAACATGCTTCTTGTGAATCTGAGCCTTCTTGCAATGCAAAGACAGTGCTATGCAGTTGTTTTTCTTTGGAGTGAGTATCATAACCTAATCCAGTTTTCTCTTTTGCAGCAAGTCCGCGAAGGTGAATAGGTTCAACTACTCCTTCCTTCCTTTTTCCAATAGGACCTTCATCATAACCCATCTTCTGCATGATTGAATATCCTTTTCCATATTTGTCTGTGGGTAATTTGACATTAGAGAATGTTTCATCTTCATATCTATAGAGCCAATTTAAAATTTCTGTCTCTTCAGGATTTTCCATGGGGAATTTTTCTTTGATGAATTGTCCATTAAATTTTGTAATTGGCTCTATTGGCATTTGCTTTGATGTTGATGATGCTGATATTTGATGCTCCTTGATAGATGGTTGTCCATGTGATCAAGGTGATGTAGGTAAATTGGCAAGACAAAGAGAGTATTCTCCAACTCCATGATCCTTGAATTTCATCTTTTTGTCAAAACTATTGGTCAATTGACTGATTTGTGTGTCAATCTTTAGGGAAGTCCTAGCATGAGCTTCTCGATTGTTAGGGACCAAAGTATCTTGACTGGATTTCATGTTGGCACAAGTTTGGATATTGGAATTATTAGCTGATATTGTGATTTCTTGTCCATCATAAGGAAACTTTAGACATTGATGATAGGTTGATGGGACAACTTGCATTTCATGGATCCAAGGATGACCCAACAAGATGTTATATGCAAGATCATGGTCCAGTACTTGACAAAAAGTATTCTTTATAATAGGGCCCACTTTGATTGGCAGCATGATTAGACCTTTGGATGCTCTTTCTTCATCATCATAAGCTTTTCTAGTAATCTTTCTTCTGAAATCAATGGAGTCCTCAGAAAATCCTAAGGCTTTAACCAATTTCATGGTACAGATGTTCAAACCAGCACCTCCATCTATTAGAACTCGTCTGATACGAAACTTGTGAATCATGACTTCTAAGTACAATGATGAGTTATGGGGATGAGTTATGGAAACGTCATCTTTATCAAAGAATGAGAGAAAATTAGGTGAGGACAAGTGTCCTACCATGGCTTGAAATTGATTCACATCCAAATTAGTAGATACATTGGTTTCAATGAGGGCTTTTTCAAGGATTTCTTTATGGGCTGGAGAAATCTTCAATAGTTCCAAAATAGAAATTTGAGCGGGAGTTTTTCGAAGTTGATTGACCAAATCATATTGATGTTGAGGTGGGGGTTCAGTGGATTTTGAAGAAGCGCCTTTCAAGACAACTTTTACCTGCGCTCTTGTTGTTGCATTGACTTCTCTATATTCCACCTTCTGGTTGACTTTTATGACATTCACCCACTCGTCATCCGCATAAAGATGATTAATTATATGATCATCATTGATGTGATTCACCTTTTTTTCAAAAGACTCACCCTTTTGATAATTAGGCAAAGGATTGCAGAATGCTTGGTGGTCTGCGTTTGTTTGGTGATTTCCTTCTATTGTGATAATGTCATTGTCGATCAAGTCTTGAATGGCATTTTTCAAGGCTTGGCAGTTGTTGGTGCGATGACCTTTACACCGATGATAATCACAATAGTATGCCTCATTCCATGATGGAGGCTTTACACTGGGTTCATAATTTCGTTGAGGCGGCAAAGTAATGATATTTTTGGCCATCAACTCTTTGAATGCAGATTCTACAGATTGACCCAATGGAGTGAAAGTTCTTCTATTCGAGAAGAATGAAAATCTTGGTGGATTTGAATTCAAGGTGTTCCCTAAAGAATTGGGATTGTTATTTGTTCCTCGGTAACCTTGGTTGTTGGAAATTCCTTGATGGGAAGTATAGTTTTGATTTGTATTGTTCCTCTGAAGAGGGCGATTATTTCTGTGATTTGCAATTGAGTTGACATTGTTGTTGCGAGTGTTTGGAGTGTTGAGGACAAAGGGCATGGTTGAGGCATGATTTGCATCAACAACACCATCGTTCACCATATTTTTGTTGCGAGTCTAGAATTTAGATTTGTCTTGATTATTGTGATGGTTGGATGAGCTGGGGTTTTCTTTGTCATGCTTTATTATCCCTCTTTTGACCAAAGCATTTTCAATGGTTAAGGCATCTTCAATCATTTTCTCAAAAGAAGAAGGACAATGTAAGTTCAAATGATAGCTCATCTCTGAATTTAAACTGTTAATGAAAGTAACTATCTTTTCCTTTTCAGGAACAGGACGTGGATATCTGGCGAACATTCTTCTCCATCTTTGAAGAAACGTAATGAAGGATTCACCAGGTTTTTGTGCAACTTTGCAAAGCTCTATCATGGTGATCAGGTGTTGTATGTTGTAAGCATATTGTGATATGAATAGGTTGATCAATTCTTCAAATTTTTTGACGGGAGGTGTAATCTTAGATAACCATTCCATAGAGTTAACTCCAAGCCTCCTAGGAAACAATCGCAACAAGTAAGTATCTTCATGAGTGAATTCCAATGTCATGTTCTTGAAGTCTCTAACGTGATCAATTGGATCCGTTTTCCCATTATAGTGATCAAATTTTGGTATTTCACAATGCTTGGGAAAAGGAATCATGTTTAGACTTCGGTCAAAAGGATAAGGACAAATGTCCTTGAGAGTGTATTTCTTCGTGGTTGTTCCCCCTTGTAATTCTTTAACTTGTCCTTGAAGTGCCTTGATTTGTTGGGTCAAGGCACTACGATCAGAAAGGGGTGTTTCTTTAGGTTTGTTTTTCAAATTTTTAGTATTAAAGTCATGGGGTAACTTAGCCCCTTGTTCAGCTAGATAGCGAAAATATTTTTCCTTGTCTCGCTGCAAGATCTTTTCAAAGGCTTTATGGAATTTTGGATCTTGCTCAGCCTCTCTAAGACGTTCCTCATCTTGTTCCTCATCACTATCTATCTGTGTTTTGTTCATGTCTTTGTATTGATGGAACGGATTTTCTTCTCTGTTATCTGTATCTTTGTTAAAAAGTGGATTACGATTCATGATGTAAAGAGGATTGCTACTTTCACCCTCTTCTTGAATGTTTTGAGTATGTCTTTCTTGTTGAATTTCGTCTTTCAATTTATTGAATTGGGATCTTGTGAAGATAGGCATATGATTTTGAAAAAGTCTCCTAGACTTAGATCACGATTTTGACAAGTGCGATGATGATGATCTAATAAGATGTAGAATCTTATGATATGATCAAGGATGCTCCTAATTTATTGATTGTGGCTTCCAACTGATGAAGGATTTCAGAATCCTATTGGGGAAGTTGAACCAAAAATTAGAAAGTTGTTTGAGAGATGCACTCTTAAAGTTTTGATCTTTGTTTTCGAAGAAAAGTTCCAAAATCAATGAAGGATTTGATTGGGATGTGAAGGATACTCTATGGAAGGTTGTGGTATGTTGTCAAATTCAAGAGGTTGGTTATGATTATGCCGTTGTGATAGAGCTCTTCTTTGATAATAAGCTCGAGAATCTAAGGGATCTACAGCATATTCATCAGTGAATCCTCTAACAAAATCCTGATATCTGTGAATAAATCCTCGATAGTGAAGCAAGACTTGTCGAATTTTGTACAAGAATTTTCTCTTTTGCAGTGTTTTCTTGTATCCTAATGGTTTCTTGGGTTTTCTGATTTTTTTAGACAATGATTTCTTGGGAAACTTTGTTGACTTCCAATCTCTAAGCATGGGAATGTTTTTGGGAATGTTTTTGAAGCAATGATATGAGAAATTCTTAAGTGACTTTCAGTTGTGGTTCTTCACGTTTCTTTTGGATGATCTCTTTATCTGAATTAATGTAATGGAAGACACAACAAAACAATTTTGAAAACAGTTGTTCTTAAAGCCCTATGCTAACATGAAGTGTTTGATCAAGAAATGTTTTTCATCAACTGTTTTCACAGGTTTTTCACATGAAAGACAGTTCAGACAGACTCACTCTTAAGTGCTCAAGTAGGTCATTCTAGTAATCAACAGCCCACATCTTAGAACTGTGTAGACTCACACAGTTGTGTCACCCCCGAAGGGGCACCCGTGTTTTTGTCTTTTCCAGGCGCGTACTCAGAGTTACAGAAGTGGATACCAGATCCCCTGAGCAAACAATCCTTGGTATTTATATGGTGAGTATCTTGGGGGCAGATTCTTCCCTCCCCTTGCACTGTGATTATCAGAATGTTTGGCAACTGACTCAGCTGGCTACTACACTAGGTTCATAGTAAGGATTTATGTTCGGTGCGGCAATAATAAACTCCCTCAGGAGAATAATAAACTCCCTCAGGAGACCTCCCAACCTTTAGAACAAAGGATTTGGGGATGGTTATCTTGCACACTACCGGAAAAAGAGGGTTTCCCCAAATTCACTTTAAATTTTATAGTGGGGCGGAATAGCCTGGCTTTGGCTTGAACCCACTTGAGTCGTTCCTCTTGGGTGATTACTTTTTCCCACAAGAGCAGGCTCTCTAAAAGGTTTTATCAAAGCTTAAAAATGCATAAAATAGAATAGATGAGTTTGGCATTTTGATCACCCAGTTAAGGGGAGAGCATAGGCCTATCACCATTTAAATCAAAGCAAGCAAGAGTTCATTTTTAAGCCCAAATAAACAGTTTTCTATGCTAGGTGAAGATATTGCTTCACAAAAACATGGAGTTCTTTTTAGTCCCAAAATAAAAGTGAAGTGACTATCCTATGATTGGTTGATTTTGAATTATGTGACTACCCTAGGATTGCTTCATTCTTTTAAAGTTATTACTGTTCGCGGTCGCATCGGATTCAGTCAAATTAAATTACAAATTACAATTTGCAGCCTTTTTCAAAAGTGCACTATAACAGACATCAGAGGCGTTGTAGGAATCTTCAAAGGCATTGCTTCAAGGGCGCTAATTGATCCCAATGCTTTTCCAGCTCCGTATGATTCACCTACAAGATAAAAAAAAATGATATTGTAATGCAGCCAAAAAAACTAAATAAACTCATCAAAAAAATTGCAATTTTAGAGACATGTTTTTGGCATAGCCAATTAGATTTCAGTATTTGATGATTTTATTGATCTGAAAAATGAAAACTCAAAGAAGAGATCCATGTTAATTTTCTAAGAGCTTTCCAGAAATGTAAAGAAGTTAGACAAATTCTCTGTTTTACTCTCAGAAACGCGGATTTATGGAAACCATACAGAAAACAAAGATCAGATTTTTTCACATTGTATTTGACCTCTAAATTAAATATGTAAAACATAGACTCCTATTAAAATTTAAAGAGCTTTCCGAAAATGTAAATTTTTTTAAAAAATTCACTGATTTGCGTCTAGAAGACCAATTTTATGAAAAAACATAAAATTACGATAACTTCTACAAAAATGATGATACACCCTTGATTTTCTACTGTAGCCTCTTGAGATGATGTAAAAAACTTTGTAAAAATATTGTAGAAAAATTCATAGTTTTGTAGAAGATATGAAGAAATTGGTAAAACTTGCGGTTTTGTCCAAAAACTGTCAGATCTGCATCAAAAAAATTAATAAAACCTGCAAGTAGATATTAAAAATGGGGTAAAGCCCCACGGTGGGTGCCATTTTATGTGTGTGTGAAATATTGGATCAAATTAAATCAAACACATGTTAATAAGACATTAAATCGAAAAAGCGGAAAAAGAAACAGAATATGCAAAACCATAACAGCAGTTTCTCGAAACCGTCTTATCCTCCTCTAACTTCAGCATTTTGTTGCTTCGAATGGCTCTCAGATTAGCAAGTCGAGCTCAAAAAAATGACAACATGAAGAACAAGATAAAAATAAGAATGCATAATATGCAAAATGAAAATCTATGCTAACATGAAGTGTGAATGTGATGCTGAAAATGATGTGAATGCATTAATTGATTGCATGAACGTAGGTATGCGTAGGTAAGTGCATGCGTGTGAATGTGGATGATTAACCAAGGCTTGGATTAGCACGGGCTTTTATAGATTTTTTGAACGAGTTTGATTGGTTGAATCAATCGACGGTCCGGATTAAGCTTGTTTCGAACGGACGGTGAGAGATCTTCGAAAGTGGAAGAGGAGAATGGAAGGTTTCCCATTTCTTCAAATTTTGTCATTGAGTTTCGAAGGGAAACTTCCATTTCGAAGGATGAGATGCAAATTTGGAAGGGCGAGTTAGCATGAGTTAGAAATTTGGGAAGTGGAGATGAAAATGGAAACCCACATAATTAAATAAATTATTTAATTATGTTTTAAAATGAAAATAGGGTGAGGTGGAAAATATTAAAATATTTAATATTTAATCGGGGAAAAAGAATATTCCATTATTCAAATATTCAAAATATTTGAACTTTAGGATAGACTGATAATTAAATGTAAATAAATTATAAAAATTTATTTAATTTAATCAAGCAAAAGGTAAAAGATGAGATGAAGAAGATATTCTATTATTTAAATATTTAAAATATTTAAACTCTAGAATAGGATGATAATTAAATATAAATAAATTATAAAAAATTATTTAATTTAATTAAGCGAAAAGATGGAAATGTTAGTAATTAATTTAATTAAAGGTAGAAGAATTAGAAAAATGAACAATATAAATAAATAAATAAATTTATTTATATGTAGATGACTTTAGGGGAATTAATTAAATAAATCATATTTAATTAATTAACAAGCTTAGTCATGACCATTTTTAGACGTATACAATAACGATAATGATAATGAGAATGGTAATGATGAAACGATAATGAATGAGCAATGATAATGATTGAAATGATAAATGATGATGACAAAATGAGAATGAATGAGAAATGAGAATGATAATGATAATGATAAAATGATGAAATAGAAATGATAGCAATAATGATAATGATAATGGTAATGATAAATGAGGAATGATAAATAATAATGATAAATGATAATGATTAAATGATAAATGAGAAATGAGAATGATAATGATAAATGATAATGATGAAATGATAATGATGAAATGATAAATGATAATGATAAATGATAATGATAAATGAGAAATGAGAATGATAATGATAAATGATAATGATGAAATGATAAATGATAATGATAAATGATAATGATGAAATGATAAATGAGAAATGAGAAATGAGAATGAATATGATAATGATAATGATAAAAAGTGAAATAGAAATGATAGTGATAATGATAATGAGAAATGATAAATGAATCAAATGTCCATATGTCCTCCACAAAGAGTTCAAAACTACATGACAACCGTCAATGTTTTCATTCAGCGTTTCAGAACACTGATGTGAATCCAATATGCAGATATATACAATGATCTAACAAATATGCAAATAAATGAAACTAACCAATTTGTTGAGCCTGTTATAAGCATTCTTTGAATCATCATAGAGCATTTTAAAATGTTGGAAGTATGTACAAGCATCAGAGAGGGAATTAGCGCCAATGATGACCTAAGTACAACTTTCATGATTTTTGATATAGCAAGCGAACACAAGCATTGAGGTATAATTGAACCGAGATGACCTAAGAATTTCTTGCATAAACAAACAAAGATTAACCACCCTTCTTATGCAAATGTGGAACTGTCATCGATGATATTGCTTTGGTCATCATGTCATGTGACATATTTGCATCAGATTGACCATTAACCTCAAGACAGTAGACAAAGAAAATCATTTTGATTCCTTGCCACTCTAGTTCAGTACATCATCGAGAGTGCTCCAGAGTAATGATATCGAAAATTAAAAAACCTTTGTTCAAAGTGTAATACTGTTATTTCATACATTATTCAGATTTTTGGATCATCCAATAGATAATGGTATGGTATCTGCTAAAAATTGTTCATGATATGGAGCGATGATCGGATAAGGTTTCGCATGAGTTGGTTGTTTGTTCGCATGATCGAATTTTTATGACATTGTTCAACTGTTTTAGTATGCTCTAAAAGTTAAGTGCCCCCAACTGAGTTTTTGCCCTGTTTATTGACACAACTTGCGAAAAGGAATATGTACAATGATCAAGCCATGGTAAGATGTTTTATCACTCTAGGCAAATGACGGCAGGATGATGCGATTATAACCCTGAGATGCGGAAAAAAAGATGCGGAAAAAGGAAAGCTGAAAAGCCAAAGTGCTGAACAGGAACTAATAGATGGAGAGGTACAGATAACGCCTGTTTTCCAGATTTTCACTATCTGCATTTATTACATTTTTCTAATTTCTTTTTGATTTTTTTGAATTTTTTTGTCAATAGACTGCCTGTTTGCGAGGTTTTCACCCGATGACATTTTTTTTTTTTAATATATTTTTCCACTGTTTTTGAATTTTTTCAAGACTTTTCCTGTTGTTTTTGAATTTTTTTAGGACTTTTTCTGCTGTTTTTGAATTTTTTTAGGACTTTTTCTGCTGTTTTTGTATTTCTTCAGGACCTTTTTCTACTGTTTTTGAATTTCTTTAGGACTTTTTCCGCTATTTTTTGTATTTCTTCAGGACCTTTTTCTGGATGTGATAGCTGACTTAAACATAATATTTCTTGAGATGCATGCTGTTGATGGGTTTGTCAAACAGGTCTCCTTCTGGCGTTGATAACTGGTATGCTCCCGAACTATAGACTGCAATAACCACGTAAGGGCCTAGCCAATTTGGTTCAAACTTTCCTTTCTTTTCTCTGTCTTGTTGATTGTGTGGGTTCTTTTTCAGAACTAGATCACCCACTCGAAAGGTACGTGGCTTTACTTTGTGATTATAGCTGCGAGACATCATCTGTTAGTATGCTTTCAATGGTCAGCTACTCTCTGTCTCTTTTCATCTAAAAGTTCTAACTCTTGTAGTCGGGAAACTCTGTATTCATCATCTGTTATGAGACCTTTCAGTGATACTCTTAGTGAAGGTATTTCAACCTCTAAAGGCAATATGGCTTCTGCTCCATAGACAAGAGCAAAGGGTGTTGCTCCTGTTGGTGTTCAAAAACTAGTTCTATAAGCCCACAAGGCGGGATTGAGTTGAACATGCCAATCTTTCCCTAAATCATTTACGGTCTTCTTCAAAATCTCTAATATAGTCTTGTTTGAGGCCTCTGCTTGGCCATTCCCTTGTGGATAGTAAGGCATTGAATATCTGTGTTGAATATGGAATTTTTCACAAAGTTCATCAACATCCTGATTCTTAAAAGGTTGACCATTATCTATAATAATGGCATTAGGAATACCATACTGACAAATAATGTAGTTGAGTATGAAGGATGAAATTTGTTTCCCAGTGACTTCAGATAGAGGTACCACCTCAATCCACTTAGTGAAATATTTTGTCGCCGTGATGATGAACTTATGCCCATTTGAAGATGAAGGATGAATTTTTCCTACTAGATCTAACCCCCATTGAGAAAATGGCCAGGTTGGTGTGAACGAGTGAAGTTCTTGTGCAGGAGCATGAATAAGATTCCCATGAATCTGACATTTTGAGCATGTTTTAACATAAGTGAATGATTCCCTCTCCATTGTAGGCCAGTAATAACCCATTCTAATCAATTTCTTGGATAAAGTTAGTCCACTCGAATGAGTACCACAAATGCCACCATGAACTTCTTGTAAAGTTTTGTCGGATTCGTCACGTTCAAGACATTGAAGTAAAGTACCATCAAGACCATGGAGATAAAGGGTATCAACGATAAGGGTATAGCAAGAGGATTGTCGGATAAAGTTACATTTTTGGTTACGGGATAAGTCAGGTGGTAAAATGTCATCTTTTAGGTAGGCATAAATCTTACCATACCAGGGTGAATCGGATCCTACCAAGTGGCATATAATTTGGCTTTCGGGTGTGTCATAAGCAAGTGTAAATAATTGTTCCACCAAAAATTCATAGTGAGTCTATTTTTCTGGGAGTTGTGCCAATGATGCGATCGTAGCCATAGCATCAGCTACTTTGTTATCAAGCCTTGGAATTTGTGTGAACTGAATGTCTACAAAGTACTTCTTGAAGTCATCGACCATCTTCTTGTATGGCAATAATTTGTCATCTTTAATCTGATAATCATCATTGATTTGATTAATGACTAACTGTGAATCACCATAAACTTGTAGCTCAATAATCCTCCATTCTAATGTTGTCTTTAGTCTAGTGATTAGTGCTTCATATTCGGCTATGTTATTAGTGCATGGAAACATTAGCCTATATGACCGAGGAATAGTATGTCCTTGAGGGGTGACAAAGAGAATGCCTGCCCCCAATCCATGTTGAGTAAAAGAACCATCAAAATATAAAGACCATAGTTGCTTGAATTTTTCAGTGAAAACATCGGCATCTGGAAATTCAATGTGCAAGGGGTGCTCTGCTTGTAGGGGAGCGTCTGCTAGTTGATTAGTGATAACTTGTCCCTTGATTGCTCTGCGATCAACATAGTGAATGTCAAACTCACTCAAAATCATGACCCATTTTGCTAACCTTCTTGTTAGTGATGCTTTACTTAGTAGATACTTGAGTGGATCGATTTTTAAAATAAGATTGATTGTATGAGTTAGCATGTAATGTCAAAATTTCTGTGAAGCAAAGACTACTGCTAAACAAGCCTTCTCAATGAAAGTGTAGTTAAGTTCATGACTTGTTAGTTTTCTGCTGATGTAATAGATTGCATGTTCTTTCCCTTCACAGTCTTCTTGTGCTAATAATGCCCCCAAGGATGTCTCGGTTGCGGCAATATACAGGATCAATGGTTTGTCTAGATTTGGTGGTACTAGAACTAGAGGATTCATCAAGTACTGCTTGATTTGTTGAAATGCCATTTCACATTTGTCATCCCATCTAAAACGAACATTCTTATGCAGGAGATGTGTGAACGGTAGACTTTTGTCAGCCAATTGTGCAATGAATCTTCTTATGGACTGAAGTCGCCCTAGTAATGATCTCAATTGACTGATGTTCTTTGGGGGAGGCATATCCATGATTGCCTGAACTTTAGTAGGATCTACTTCAATTCCCTTTTCTGAAATGATATATCCTAAAAGTTTTCTAGATGTGAACCCAAAAACACATTTCCTAGGATTTAGGCGAACTTTAAATTTTTCCAATCTGGTAAATATTTTAGACAGTATTTCCAGGTGTCCTTCTCTGGTTTATGATTTTTCCAATATGTCATCCACATAATCTTCCATGAATGTGTGCATCATGTCATGAAAGATCGTAGTCATAGCTCTTTGATAAGTAGCCCCAACATTCTTTAAGCTGAAAGGCATGACATTCCAATAGTACGTTCCCCACGGACAAGTGAAAGATGTTTTCTCTTGGTCTTCTGGTACAATCTTGATTTGGTTGTAACCAGAGAAACCATCCATTAATGAATACATGGCATGGCCAGCTGTCAAATCAACTATAGTGTCAATACTTAGAAGCAGAAAGTCATCCTTAGGGCAGGCTTTGTTAAGATCTCTGAAATCAGTGCACACTCTGATGCATTTATCCGGCTTTGCTACTGGGACAATATTGGAGATCCATTCTGCATAGGCAATTGATCTTATAAATCCTGCATCTAGGAGTTTCTTGAGTTCTTCTTTAACCAGTAGTGCAACATGAGGATGCATCTTTCTAAGTTTTTGTTTCACTAGTTTAACTCCTGGTTTAATAGACAAATGATGCATTATGAGATCAGGATCCAGACCTGGCATGTCTACATATGACCAAACAAAATTGACTTGATTTTCTTTAAGAAAATTCATGAACTCTGGGATTTCTTTATCTGTCATTGATTCAGCTACCTGTAGAATCCTTGGATTATCTATAGTTTCAATATTGATTTCTTTTGTAGGCTCGATCAAAATGGGCGATCGCTCATGATAGTGTTCCGGGAGAGTGTAGTGTTCTGGGAGAGTGTCAAGTTTCCCATCAGCTGGTGCCTTGAAAAGGTTTTCACCATCTGATACGTTCTTTATTTTATCTTTTGTTTGATCTAGTACTACCAGATTCTAGTTTTCACCACTAGATCATTTTTCTTTATTTTCATTTTTGTAGCTAGGAGACTTGACACTCTCCTGATTAAAGACTTTGTACCTAAAATCGCTAGTGGAACAATCATTTACATCATCTATGGAAAGGAAGTTTATGATAGCTTCGTCATTTGGAAAAATAGGCAAATCAATAGGTTTAGTTAGATCCTAGTCAATGAGATTAGGATGGATCAAAGGCAACAAGTCATTTGGTCGTGTGAAATCGGCAATGGTTAGCATCAAAACAGAGTTATCGGTAGGATCCGAGACATGAGGTAGATCAATGATGGTACTATTCTCCTGATAGTCTTGTTCGTTAAAATCTGACTCAGTATCACTAGACTCATAGTTGCTTTGTAGTTCAGATTCTTGTGGTTCGGACCCTGAACCTTCTCCTTTGATTAAAGTGGGAGTATACTTATGTATGACATCTACCTCTTTGTCTCTCCAAAATTCATCATCATGGATGGTATCCCATTCATATTCAGCAGAATCTGTATCAGAGTTATTTTCTATGAAATTCAAGATTGATGCCAAACATGCCTCTTTCTTATCAGAACCTTCTTGCAGTGTAAAAACATTACCCTATGGTTGGTTGGAGGGGGTAGAGTCATAGCCTAGTCCAGTTTTATCATATACAACAAGCCTTGGAAGATGGATAGGCTCAACTATGCCTTCTTTTCTTTTTCCAATAGGACCATTGTCATATCCCATCTTTTGCATAATCGAATAGCCTTTCCCATATCTGTCAATTGGTAAGGTGACATTTAGAACTGTTTCATTTTCATCCTTATAAAGCCAATTTAGAATTGTTGTATCTTCAGGATCTCCCATGGGGAATTTTTCTTTGATAAATTGTCCATTGAACTTGGTAGTTGGCTCTGTTTGTATTTGTGCTAATGTCGATGCTACTGATATCTGTTGTTGTGTAATAGAAGGTTGTCCATGTGATCGAGGTGATGTAGGTAGATTAGCAAGATAGAGAGAATATTCCCCAACTCCACTTTCCTTGAACTGCAGTTTCTTGTCAAAGCTTTTGGCCAATTGACTGATTTGTGTCTCATTCTTAGGAGAAGTATTAGCAAGCGCTTCTCGATTGTTTGGAACCAAAGTATCCTAACTAGCTTTGACATTGGCACAAATTTGGATGTTTGAATTATCAACTAATATAGTGATTTCCTATCCGTCATATGGAAACTTTAGACATTGATGGTAAGTGGACGAAACAGCTTGCATTTCATGGATCCAAGGACGACCCAACAAGATATTATATGCAAGATCCCGGTCTAAAACTTGACAAAAGGTATTTTTGATAACAGGTCCCACTCTAATTGGTAGCATGATTAGACCTTTAGACGTTCTTTCCTCATCATCATAGGCTTTTATAGTAATCTTCCTTCTAGGATCAATGGAGTCCTCCAAAAATCCTAAAGCTTGAACCACCTTCAAGGTACATATATTTAGACCAGCCCCTCCATCTATTAGGACATGTTTAACACAAAACTTATGGATCATGACCTCTAAGTATAATGACGAATTGTGGGGATGAGTCATGGAAACATCATCTTTGTCTGAAAATGAAAGACATGTAGGTGAGGACAAATGTCCTACCATGGCTTGAAATCGGTTCACATCCAAATCCGTTGATATAGTTGTTTCAAAAAGGGCCTTCTCTAAGATTTCTTTATGCGCCGAGGAAATCTTTAGGAGTTCTAAAATGGAAATTTGAGCCAGAGTTTTTCGAAGTTGGTTAACTAAGTCATATTGATGTTTAGGGAAGGGCTCAGTGGATTTCGAAGAAGCACCTTTCAAGACAACTTTAGCTTGTGCTCTTTTCGTGACATTAACTTGCTCGTTGTCTACCTTCTCCTTGATTTTTATAACATTGATTCGCTCATCATCTGTATAGAGGTGACGGATTACAATGTCATCGATTTGATTCACATTTTTGTCAAAAGACTCTCCCTTTTGATAATTTGGCAAAGGGTTGTGAAATGCTTGGTGATCTTCATTAGATTTTTGTTGTCCTATTGTGATAGTGCCATTGTCAATTAGGTCTTGAATAGCATGCTTCAAAGCTTGATAGTTGTTTGTATGATGACCTCTGCACCTATGATAGTCACAATAATAAGCCTCGTTCCATGATGGAGGTTTTACACTACGTTCATAATTGCGTTGAGGTGGCAAAGTAAGGACATTTTTTTCCATAACCTCCTTGAAAGCAGATTCCAAGGATTGTCCTAGTGGAGTGAAAGCTCTTCTACTAGAGAAGAATGAAAAGCGTTGTGGGTTGGTGTTTGAGGTATTCCCTAAGGTGTTGTTGTTGTTGTTTCTACAGTAATTTTGATTGGTGACAGTCCCCTAATTGTTGTTCTTTGGAGGGGGAGGATTGTTTCCTTGATTCGCGACAAAATTGACATTGTTGTAATTATTGTTACAAGGAGTATTTGGAGTACTCAGAAAAAATGGCTTAGTCGAGACATGATTTGCATCTACAACACCATCATTTACAATGTTTTTGTTGCGAGTCCAAAATTTAGACTTGTCTTGATTGTTATAATGGTTAGATGAGCTAGGATTGTCCCTGTCAAGTTTTATTGTCCCTCTTTTGACCAAAGCTCCTTCAATGGTGATGGTATCCTCAATCAATTTCTCAAAGGAAGGTGGACAATGTAGATTCAAGTGATAGCTCATTTCTGAATTTAGGCTATTGATGAAAGTAACCATTTTTTCCTTTTCAGGAACATGACGTGGATACCTAGCGAACATTCTTCTCCATCTTGAAGAAAGGTAGTGAAAGGTTCACCAGGTTTTTGTGCAACTTTGCAAAGATCAATCATGGTGATTTGGTGTTGGATGTTGTAGGCATATTGTGTTATGAACAAATTGATCAATTCCTCAAATGTTTGAACAAGAGGTGTGATTTTTGATAGCAATTCCATAGAGTTAATTCCAAGACTCCTAGGGAACAAACGCAACAAGTAAGTGTCTTCATGTGAAAACTCTAAAGTCATGTTTCAGAAGTCTCTCATGTGATCAATTGGATCCGATTTCCCATTATAACGATAAAATTTGGGAATTTCACAATGTTTAGGAAATGGAATCATATTGAGACTTCTATCAAAAGGATAAGGACATATGTCATCAAGAGTGTATTTCTTTTTTTTGGTCCCCCCTTGTAACTCTTTGATTTGTCCTTGGAGTGCCTTAAATTGTTGAGTAAGAGCAGTAAGATGAGATGGGGATGTTTCTTCTTCTTTGCTCTTTAATTTCTCAGTATCAAAATCCTTAGGCAGTTTAGCTCCTTGATCGGCTAGGAAGAGAAAATACTTTTCTTTGTCACCTTGTAGGATCTTTTCTATGGCTTTAAGAAACTTGGGGTCTTGTTCAGCCTCTCTAATGTGAATTTCTTCCTCTTGCTCATCGTCACTATCTACGGGAGTTTTGTTCATTTCTTTGTACTTATGAAATGGATTTACTTCTCTACCAGCCATATTGTTATCACTGAAAAGAGGATTGTGATTTACACTAAAATGAGGATTACCACTTTCACTTTCTTCTTGAATGTTATGGGTAGGAGTTTCTTGTTGATACTTTTCTCCTAGTTTTTTGTATTGAGATCTTGTAAAAACAAGCATATGAAAGGAATCCTATGATATGATCAAAGGTCACTGAAGGATTTGAATAGGATGCGTTGAATATTCAATCGAAGGTTGTGGTATATTCTCAAACTCAAGAGGTTGATTAAGATTGTGATGTTGAGATAACGCTAATCTTTGATAATAAGCTTGAGTAGCTAAAGGTTCTATAGCGTAATCGTCAGTGAATTCTCTAATGTAGTCTTGGTATCTATGGAGAAATTTGCGATAATGGAGCAAGACGTGTCGACTCTTATAAAAAAATTCTCTGTGGTCTAAAGTCTTCTTGTAACTTAAGTTCATTTTGGGCTTCTTGATCCTATTGAAGACTGATTTCTTGGTGAACTTGGTTGATTTCCACTTCCTCAACATGGGAGAGAAATGTCAAAAATTCAGGCCTATGTAAAAAGTTTTGACATCAACCAAAAGTGCTATTCTATTCCCTAAATGCGCTGCAGAAAGAGGTATATGCGCTGGAGAAAAAGTCAAATGTGCTGCAAAATATCTTGAATGCGCAGAAACAGACCTTAGATGCACTAAACCAAGAAGAATATGCAGTAAAACAGTCCCTAAATGCACTGGAAAATGACTCAAATGCACCGAGCCAGCTAGTGAATGCGCCAGAACAGTTTGTATATGCACTACAGTTTTGCCTAGATGTGCTAAAACAGTTCTCCAAAGATAGTTTTTGACCAGTTTTGAAAATTTTCAGCAGAATTTTTTCATGTTCATTTTGGATGATCCTTTATCTAAATTAATGTTCTTGAAAACACAGCAAACAGTCTGATTTAAGTTGATCGTAACCAAGCACAGAATAAGAAAAGCACAACCTAAGTTAGGCCAGGACAATATCCGCTAGATTCCACATGGATTTCCCCAACCGCATATCAGTAGCGTGTGAATTCATAAGCTTGGTTGCACGAGCTCCCCCTTACACTGCACTCTCTTCTCAGGCCAACCAAGCTTCCAACCCCCATGAAACTCCCATGGCAAATTGATCACCTCTACTACAGACTGCGAAAGTGTGGAAGCCTTCACACCAACTGGTGTTGGACTAGCAGATAGAAGGTTTTTGGCTTTCTAAACAATGGTATTTAGTTTGAGACCCCCATTCGAGTGGCCATACATGGGGCAAGAGATTAATCACCATTAAGGTGGCACTCTAGCCTGAAGAGGTTAAGCTCAACAAGGTTTAAAGGAGTACAACTCTGTCTGTATGACACATCTGCACAAGCAACCTTAGGTTTTCCCTTAAGGTTTACATTTATATACCAGTTGGGGGTAGCTTGGCCTTAGCTTCGTTGCCGGTTTGAGTCGCGTTGAGGTGATGAAATACCCATGCAGGCCCAATTTCTAGAGTCAATAATCGTTTCTCTTACACCCAGGATTGCACAAGTGCGCAAGGGGAGAGGATACTTTGATTATCAAGTCAAGGTTACACAGGGGAAAGTGGGTCTAGTTTTCTGATCACCTAGTTTGCACAGGGTGAGAGCATAGTCACCTACCACTTTCAAACACAGTCAAGAAGAGTAGACAGATTCATTTTAGGTGCACCAAAATCAAAAATGATTTAATCTAAGTGAAGATTTTGCTTCACAACAGACATGGGGTTCATTTTAACTGCATGATAAAAATGTGGTGGCTACCCTAGATTGATTCATTTTAAATCCAGCAAGAAAAATGAAAGAAATTCTATCTGCGGAAGGCGTCAGACTCAGAATCTCTGTTACAACCCAGATGCATGACTCTGTTACCCAGATGCGCAAAAATAGAACCCAAATGCGCAATAACATAACCTAAATGCGCAAAAAAAGAAATTGGATGCACAAGAACAAAACCTGGATGTGCAATAACAGAACCTAGATGTGCAAAAACAGAAACCAGATGCACGAGAACAGAACTCGGATGTGCAAGAAAAGACGCTAGATGTGCTAAACTAAAATGCAAAAAAAATAAAAAAATTCTGAAACAGATTTGAATGCACTAAATGATGTCCTATATGCGGTAATTAAACTCCTATGTGCTCTTCAGAAATTCCCATATGCGCCACTCTGTTTCCTAAATGCTCTTCAGAAATTCCTAAATGTGCAGAAACAGTCTTCAGATGTGCTAAAGTACCTGCAAAATGAAAAAAATTCGGATCTCCCAGATGCGCTGTCGAATGTCAGAAAACCTGCAAGAAAACTTGCAAGAAAGAAGTTTAAAATGGGGGCATAGGCCCCACGGTGGGCGCCAGAAATGTGTGATTGAAAATAATATGCATAAATGAATTGAAAGAAATACTATTCAAGCACACCAATAAGACATTGTATCAAAACAGAACATAAAAGGTAAGTAAATGCAAACTCAGTATTCTGCTTTGATTGTCGTCCTATTGTCCTCTATCTTCAGTGTTTTTGTTGATTCCAACTTTTGCTCTTAGATTGTGTGCTAGGCTCAACAAACTGTCTTCCTAAAGAATGAGATTTAAAATATGATGCATGATGCAAGATTAAGCTATGATATTGAATAAGACTAAGATGATTGAAGTAAACATGATGCTATGATATGAGAATACTAAATGAATTAAATGCATGAACTCTAATTAATTTCCTATTATTAATGCTTCGATTCACACAGGTATTTATAGAGTTTTTCGAATGATTCTTATTGGCTGTCTTGATTGACGGTTGTGATAATTCCTAGCAGATCGAATGGCTAAAGAAGGATGAAACTGAAGAGAAAATAGAAGAAAACATGAAAACAAGATTTTTCTATTTTTATGAAAAAGAAGAAAATAAGAAAATAAGAAATCATCTTTCTTTAAAATAATAAAAGAAAGATTTAAAAGCTGATAAATACTGAATTAAAAATTCAATTATTTATTTGTGGATGATATTCATCTTTTTCTTAATTAAATGAAATATTTAATTAAGCTTTTAAAGCAAAAAAAAGTTTGTGATAAGAAGAAAGCTTTAATCAAGATTTTTGAAAAAAGCAGAAGATCTCATATTTAAATATAATATTTAATTATGATATGAGAAGAAAACAGAAGACTTCACAATTAAATAAAAGATCTAAT
This sequence comes from Sequoia sempervirens, assembly GCA_007258455.2. NCBI lineage: Eukaryota > Viridiplantae > Streptophyta > Pinopsida > Cupressales > Cupressaceae > Sequoia > Sequoia sempervirens. The sequence goes on from VDFB02015008.1 coordinate 26,538, forward strand.
TGTGATTTTAGAAAGAAAGCATAAGATGCTTTAATTAAATAAGGTTTATTTATTTAAATCACTTTTATGAAATTAATTAAATGAAACATTTAATTAATTAGAAGAAGAAATTAAAATAGAAGAAAGAGAAATATTTAAACTTAATTAAATCAAAAAGATTTAATTTAAATTCAAATTACTTTAAATAAATAAAATGTATTTATTTAAATAATTAAGTGGACGTATGAAAATAATTAAATAAAATAAATTTATTTAATTACGAAAGAAGAATAAGATGAATGAACAATATAATTAAATTAATTAAATTTAATCATATGTAGAGGACTTTTAGATAAATTAATTAAATAATAAATATTTAATTAATTGCCAGGATTATAGACATGACCATTTTTATGTGTATACATTAAGCATTTTAGAATTTTTGGTTGTTTAGCCTATATTCATGTAGCTAATCAAATGAGAGAGAATTTAAATCCAAAAACCGAATCATGTATTTTTCTTGGATATAGTGAGAAAAGTAAGCCTTACAAGTTGTATAATCCTTTCACCCATATGATGTAGAAGCAACCTAGGTGAAAAAGCAATCAACATCAACAAAAAAAATCAAATTTTAAATTTACATTTACACTTCATGTTAGGGGGTTAAATTCATGTTTGGAGGCTAATTTGAATAAGTTGAGAATAATTATATTTAATTAAATAAAAGATCATTTTTGTTATGCATGTTAGCAAGTGGAAGTAGTGGGAGTGTAGTTGCAATTTTAGAAAAATATGAAAAACCAGACTTGGGTGATGGATTTGTATGGAGTTACAAACTTGCATGAAAAATCATTTATTGATTTTTCTTTTATGGAAACAACTCATTATGAGGAGTTGGTCATGGCTTTTCTTATTGGAGGGAAAACATCACATTTTTATTTTTGGAGAGAGTTTTTGTGGTATGTTTGGAAAAAGAGAGAGCTTGGTGTAGTATTCTAAAAGGGGGTTTTGAATACATTTTGTTGCTGGTTGAGAGGATTAAGGTAGCCATTAAAGATTGAAGGCTCCATGATTGAATATTGAAGGGTTCTAGGTAATTGGTTGCTAGAGAAAGGGGTAGATTTGGAGATTCTTGTGAAGCACATAGTTTCTTTTTTGTTCTTGTAGTTTATTTTGTGCTCATTTTCAAATTATGTAAGGAGCATATGTTGTTGCCCATCATTTTTTTTATGAGCGAAAATGACTACGTAATCATATTTCTAGAATGAGAATACCTTTGGTTGTAATTTCAAGTAATTTTATGAGACTGTTGTAGATTGGAGTGCATTGTTGAGATTGATTGAGTGTTTGTTTATAGAAAAGAACGTTTTTGAGAATCCCCTCTTTCATCACCATAGCATTATTGTGTCAAGAGATGTGATTTTTGATGAAGGGGGGGTTTATGGTCATCAAAAAGGCCATGTTGAGATATCCAAATCTCTTTTGAATGATGGTATTATTGATGATATTGATCATGAGTAGCCCACTAACATTTTAGTTCCAAGAGTTATAGGTCTACCAAATAGCTCCTTATCAATTCAAAGTGCAAGTATAGCTTCAAGTACAAGTTCTACAAGGAAGGTAATAAGCTTAAGTATCATTTATTAAGGATTACAAATGAAGAACATGAAGAAAATCCAAGAGGTGAGAGAATAAATTTTGCTTTTCTTTCCAAGGTTTATTTGGAACCATCATGTTTTGAAGATTCAATTACTAACGAGGTTTGGGTGCAAGTAATTCAAAAAGAGATTGGTTCTATTCACAAGAATGGTACTTGGAAGCTTATAGAGCTTTCTCATGACAAGAAAAATATTGGTACTAAATGGGTCTACAAGACTAAGCACAAGAGTGATGGGAGTATTGAAAGACATAAAGCAAGATTGGTTACTATAAGCTTCACACAGAGGTATGAGATTGATTATGAAGATACATTTGCACCAATAGTGAGACAGGAGACTAGATCTGAATGATGATTTCACTAGAAACTAAAAAGGAATGGAGCATTCATCACATGGATGTGAAAAGTGCCTTCTTGAATGGGTCATTATCTAAGAGGAAGTGCATGTGGAACAACCACAAGGTTTTGAAATGAAAGTTAAAGAAAATCAAGTCTACAAGTTGAAGAAGACTTTGTATGGCCTCAAGCAAGCACCACAAGCATGGTATGCTACGATTGATGGATATTTTCCGAAGAAGGGCTTACAAAGAAGTAAGAGTAAACTTACCCTTCACTACAAACAAGAAGGTAATGATATTCTTATTGTAATTTTGTATGTTGATGATTTTTTGTATATGGGTGGAATTTTTATGATGAAGGATGAATTCAAAATGATAATGATGAATGAATTTGAGATGAAATATGTAGGTCTTATGAAATATTTTATACACATGGAGGTTTATCAAAGTGAGAATGAAATTTTCATTTGTCAAACAAAGTATGCCAAAAATATATTGAATAAATTTGATATGGTTGATTGTAAACCAATCTCCACTTTAGTTTCTCATAGAGTTGTGTTGTATAGAT
>VDFB02015009.1:0-39633 GCA_007258455.2 Sequoia sempervirens
GCGAGGCATACAAAACCCAGAAAATGTTTAAAATAATTTAGGTGACCTTTTTTTTGTGCTCAAAAGAAGATGACGGGATTTGATATGAATTCTTGGCTGTAACTTGCAAAATAGCAAAAAAAAATAAGAACAAACAAAATTCTCTACAAAATTTCGGGTTCACCAAATGTATCTCTGGAAATTTATGTTTGATTAGGTTAGAATTTCTAAATCTAAAAAAGCAAAGAGATAATGGAGTGCAAAGGAGAAAACATGAAAATAAATAAAACAAAGTTACCCAAATCTTCAATCTCCATGGCTGACCTCCATTACACCTTCTAGCTTGCTGCAAGTTGAAGAGTGCCCTCAGATTCTTCGAGCAACTTTTAGATTATGCCATGTTCTACACAAGTGTTGAGGGATTTTTCTATGCAAAATGACTCTAAATGCCTAAGAGAAGTTCTAAGTATGCATGAAAATGTGTTGTGAAAATGAAGATCAAAAGTTCGCCTGAATGCTTGAAGGAGAGAGGGAGGCAAATGAATTCAAAATTTCCATTTTATGAGAAAAGGAAATTTTGAATGGATGGATGAGATTGAAGGTTGAATCGATGGTCCAGAATTGATGCACCAAGAATATGCCATGCATGGCAAAAACTATGACGCCGACAACTATGATAGACATGCAAGACATGCAGGCTATGACAAACATGTAGACTGTGCCAAGGAATAATGATAGGGTATCTTTGACCAAGTGGAGGTGCATAAATAATTTATTTTAAATTATTTATTCAAAATGGAGGAAAATGACAAGTAGCAAATAAATAATTTATCCAAATAATTTATTTAGATAAAATGAAAAGAAGAGCATTTAATTAAATGGAGAGATGAAAATTAGACCTTAAATAATTAATTTAGATTAATTATTTAATAGGGAATGTGACATGGGATGGTTAAATGATTTTAACAATTATTTAACTATGGAAGAATTAAAGGACCATGAATATATAAATAATTAGTCGTAATTATTTAACTATAGATGAAAGATGACAAAATAATTAAATAAATAATAATTTATTTAACTATTGAAGAAGAGGAAGAAATTAGTGATGCAATCAGTTTATTTAATCGATGAAGATAGAATAAATAGACATGAATTAATTAAATAATTAAAGTTATTTAATTAATAGATTAAAATGGACTAGATAACATAATTAAGTATCTTAATTATGCTAGGATAAAAGTGGCGAGAAATGGAGCTTGCAGGCCTAGGTCAATTTTTAGTGTCTACACTATCTCTCTTGAAAGGTAAGACTCTATCATCAAGCCTGAAGAGATAACCCCAAGGTCTCTAATGTCAGGTCTTGACAATGCATAAATAGCTTAGTGATAATGTGAAAATGCTAGTAATCACAAAGAAACCTTATTACAAACAAATATTGGAATCTAAAACTTATCAGATCTTGCAATATGATGATACTTGAAGTTCTAAATCTAACATTGATAATAAAGAAATAAAAAAAGATGACGGTTTAAGGAAGGTTCCTAAGATTAAAACTACTCCTAAGATCAACAATGTAGATGATGAAATACTTGAAATGGACAAATCCCCTAAAACTAATTCCCGCTCAACCTAGATGAACCTGCAACCTTAAAAAAATAGTGCAATCTTCCAAGGAATTAATGATTTTTAGATTATGGATATTCATCCAAAGCAACCCTATTGCAGTTGAGATGAACAAAAATTCACAATTGAACTAAGCACACTGAATATATGGTCTAGGATAACTTTGTAAAGCAACTCACAATTAGCCAGTGCAAAAAGTATGGACCAAGGATTGCTACAAACACTTCAAGCATCAAACCATAAACACTATTGAATCATATCTAACTCTAAATTTAAAATATATCCAATATTTCTCAAGCAATCTGAAAAGATAGAACAACAAGAACCATACAAGATAAATCAACACAAGAGAATTCACCAAGATAACAATGTCTTCAATTGTATTGAATAATCCAATAACAACAAAAATTCTAGCATTATGTGTTATAGCGCTTTCTTCAAAATACAACCAAATCCTAACACTAGCTTCTATTCTATCACTTAACTTTCTTCAAATTTGAATCATCTCACTCTTACAAATGAGGAAAAATGCCATACTTATAGAAATCTCATGCTATGTCGGTTCAAATAAGGTTAAAAGAAGGTTAGCCACAAAACAAGTCAGCCAAGAAAGTTCTAAAATAAAACAATATTTGCATTAAATTCTTGAACTCATGAAGGTCAACATGGGTTCTCCAGTGTAGCTCAGTCGAATACATTTGAAGGATGAAGAAGGAATAATGGGGAAGCACAAATTTTGATGTAGCCCTACATTAAATGCCTTCCCCCTTGTCTTTATCTCGTCCCACTTTATCTTGCACCATCAAGAAAATCCTCCCCAAGTTAGCCGAAGGTGGAATAATTAATATTTAAAACTTTCTCTCAACAGATTTAATATCTGTCCTTGCTTGTTTGATAATTTTATCCCATTCCACCTTGAGGGTTTGGTATTTTTCCATGGTCGCAATATATGTGGCCACTTCATCCAAGTGGTGAATTGTGATTGGTCCATCATCCATTGGGGCATAAACATCACACCACTAGTTTCTTAACTACTCTAGGCTGAGATGCCTTGGTAAAAACTTTTTTCTGGCTATCATGACTTCAAAAAATGAAATGCATTTGTTGTATATATCAGTTAGGGTGCCCTCTATTTGTTTTCCCTACTTGTGGATCTTCTTCAACACCCTCTACCTAATCTACAAGGTCTCATACCATTCCCAAGGTTCTTCAACCTTTGAAGAGGGGAGGATTCCATCACTTACCAGCTTCTATTCAGTGTACTCCATGATGGCTTTGGTTTTCTACAACAGGAGATCAACATCTTCCTTGTCCTGGGTCAACACATTCTTCAACCATTCCACTAAGCTATGGGCATCTCTGCTAGTTGAGAGGATTTATTTGATTACATCATCTCCTCTAGTTCCCACTCCATGCAACCAATCAAGTGTGATCTATGTGGAGGTCTTCACTCTTTCCAATTCGTTGATCGTTTCTTTGGGTAGGAGACTTCCTACAGATGAAGAAGAGTTAACCTAACTGATAGTCTACAAAGGATTCATAAGATCTTGCAAATATCTTTTCAAACTTTCATTTTCCTTCTTTAATTCTTGTTTTGTTTGCACCTCTTTGTTCAACCTTCCAAGGATTGCAACACTGGATACTTGAAATTCTTCAATTTCTTGTATCATGGAGGTTGGCCCCAAGTTAATTGTTTGAACACTGTAGTCTTGGTGAGGCACCTCATCCTTATTTTTCTCTGTTGTAGGGGTAGCAATGTGGATCAACCTATTATTGGCCTCATCTCTACCAATCCTAGAAATAATCTTGGCCTTCTTCTTGGCTTTTCCCTTCCTAATATTGGCTAGTAGATTATCCCAATTCAGAGGAGTATCATCTATACCTATTTGCTTACTCCTTAACTCCTCAGCAAGCTAGCTATGAGTGGTAGAGTCTAACTATTGTTCACGTTGAGTGATGGCCCTTGTTGTTTGGTATAGGAATCAACACCTGAATCTTGGACCACATGTGCCTCTTCAATTTTGTCTCCCTTATCTCTTCCTGGGTTTTTATCCTTTTCTTTGTCATGTTCTTCTTCTTCAGGAGTTGGGGTAAGGATCTTTGTGGGTGCTTCTTCTTTCTCTGAGGACTTATCTTCTACATCCTTAACAGGCAAGTCTTCGTATGTGACCAAAGGGGACTATAGGATTCTCTCAATCTATACCTCATCAATGTAGAGTTCACCATCCTTGAATCCTTCTACATCTTCATCCTGGTGATCACCAACATCTACCTCCTTGGACCCATGCTTTGCATCACTTGACTTAGGAAGGGAAGAGGTATCCTTTTGTTGTTCCATAATAGTTGAGGCTATGGAAATATTCTCTTTTAGTGCACTCTCCTTAGGAGAAAGGGACCTAGATCTCCTAGTATATACATGTGTCTTCTCTCTAGAGCTCTCCACATTCACCACTTTCGGTTTTGTTTTACCTTCTTCCTTGGAAAGATCCTTTTTTTCTTGGAGGTTCTTGTTACTTTTCTCCTATTGGACACATGATTATCTTCCTTCTCCTCCTCATCAAGTTCCTCCTTTGCAACAAACGTCTTTTCCTTGGAAGTATTTTTCCTCTCTTTGGCTATTGGCTTTCTTTTCTTTTCTACCTCTGCCTTGTCTTGAACACAATTGATTTTAGTTTTAAAGGGAGAGTCTACCTTTCCTTTTGGATCTTGTTTATTTTCTTGAGAGGTCGAGTGGGATTCGAAATCTCCCATCAAGTCTTAGGTGTATTGCATGCCCCTACTATCCAATTCCCAAATCTTATGCTTGATCCATAGTTCAGTATATTTGAGGACATGAGTAGTGATTTGTTCCTATAGACATCCAAATTTGGACACTTAATTTATCCAAATTTATCACTTTTCATCAAAAAATCCTCTTATCTAAGTTAATTAAGTAATATTACTATTATTTAATTAATATCCTTAATTTTGCCAAATCCCTAAGGCATTTAATCCCCTTTTCATCAAATGAATTAAATAAATATGGCATTTATTTAATTCTTCACATGTCATTTTCATATAATCCTAATCCATTTCCTAATCTCTTCATTAGGGATGTGCACATGTCTAATCCTTGATTAAGATGTGTCACATCCTCCAAATTTTGCAAGTTGGCTTCTAATCCTCATTAACCCCTAATTATCCTCTGATTACTGATTAGTTAAGCCTAATCAGTACCTTGGTCAACTCTCCCCATCCCCCAAGGAATTCTTAACTCCTTTTTATTCACCCTAGGTTCACCTCTTCCCCATGTGAATTTTTAATTCACATTTTATTCCTCCTAGAATCCCCTTTTCCCATGCATCTTCTAGAATCTTTGACTTGTCACATCAAGTCACACATGGAAAACTCCCACCTTTTTGGAGACCCTCTCTTATCCACTAGATTCTCCCAAGCATGTGAATTTTTAATTCAAATTTATTCCTCCAAGGAATCTTCTCATCTCCCAATGTACTTCCAAGGTACATGTCCTTACACATCATGTACTCTCCTTCCACCTCACTTATACATCATCACACCCTAAGCCACTTCACATTCCACATGTCAAGATGTGAGGGCTTGTGAGTTCTCAACTCACCATAACTCTTCATCTTGGCCTTGTTGGATAAATCTCAACCACTAAATTCTCTATAGAACTCAAATTCCTCTATAAATACCCCACTTTTTCTCTTATTTAGGGACCTCATGTACTTGATACTAAAATCTTGCCATTTTTCCATTTGAAAACACTTAGTCATTTTAGCACCCTCATGCTGTCATTTTGAGCACTCAACTCACAAGTATTTCCTTTTAATTAGCCAAGCCATTTTAGCAATTAACGTTTGCATCTGATGATATAGTCAATCTTTCATTTAGTCATATCAATAGCCATCCAAGGAGCACACAAGTACTCAAAATCAATTGCCAACCAAGGAATTTTAGCTGCAAAGAGAAGGTATAATCATTTACAGTCTTCTTTCATCTTATCTCTTTGTGTTAACAATTCTTTAGGCTAATATTTAAGGTGTTCTTTGTGTTTTTACATTACATTTTAGTTGTTTTGCATCATTAAAATAGGTAAAACTCAAGGATACACATTTCTGGCACACTCGATGGGACCCACAAACAGATTCATTTACTTTACATTCGTTATTGTTGAGATTGTTTGTTGGTACAAGTCATAGAGGGGTGGTTATGCCCTATGGTTCATTGCAGAGGGATGGCTACAACCTCTGGTTGACTACAGAAAGGTGGCTATGCCCTCTGGTTGACTGAAAAAAGGTGGCTATGCCATTTGGTTGATTGCAGAATGGTGGCCACACCCCTGTATAAAAATCTAATTTTTGATATTTTTCTATAATTAGGCAGTCATGCCCCTGTTTAAAAATTAGATTTTTGATACTTTTCTGCAATTGGGAAGCCACACCCCTGATTTAAAAATCTATTTTCTAACATTTTTCTATAGTTGAGTGGCCACACCCTTGTTTAAAAATTTGATTTTTGACACTTTTCTATAGTTGGGAAGCCATGCCCCTGATTTAAAAATCTATTATTTGACACTTTTCTACAGTTGGGTGACCATGCCCTTGATTTAGAATTCTATTTTCTAACATTGTTTTGTAGTTGGGTAGCCATGCCCCTATTTAAAAATCTAATTTTTGACACTTTTCTGCAGTTGGGCGGCCACGCCCTTGATTTAAAAATATGATTTCTGACATTTTTCTGTAGTTGGGTGGCCATGCCCCTATTTAAAAATCTGATTTCTAAACATTTTTGCAATTGGGTGGCCATGCCCTTGATTTAAAAATCTATTTTATGATATTTTTTTGCAGTTGGGCAACCACTTCCCTAATTTAAAAATATGTATTCTGACATTTTTTGCAGTTGGGCGGCTACACCCCTAGTTAAAAATTTTATTTCTAACATTTTTCTAGAGAAGGGCAACTATGCCCCAGTTTGAAATTTGCTTGCTAACATTTCATTGCAGAAGTTCAACTGCGCCCTCTTGCTTACTACAATGGGGCAAATATGCCCCAAAACAACACAATTTGGAAGGTAAAAAAACTATTTTAGGTTCTTTTTTGCTCTCATTTTTTGCTATTTTTAGATCCTAACCCCCTAAAATTGGTTTTTTCAAGGGTATTTGTATTTTTGCAAACATTTTGCAGCATATTCTTATGTAATTGATGAAGAACGAAGGATAAAACAGCTAACATTTGCTTGCAGGGCTATCTATTTGATCATATTTTAAAAGCTATCCTTGTTTTCATTAATCTAAGAACATAGTTTAATTAGGGGAAGTAATATTCATTGCTTGTTTTGTTTGTTTTGTGTCACCCAAGGGGGCATTGGTTTGTTTTCAGTTTCCCCTTGTAGTTCATGTGAGCTTGCAGAGTAGTTGGAAATGATTAGTTCCTTTTTTTAGTGGGACATGCTTGGGAATTTCATCACCCTAGGGGATGATTTCAACCATGTGTACCAACAGGGTATATAAAATGAGGAGAGAAAAAGTTGTACCCCAATCCAATCACATCATAATTGGTGGAGCATTGAAGCTAGGGTGATACCTAGATAGATGTGAAAAGTTGGTCCAAGCCCTTCAATATCTCGCTGGGGTTCTCGACTCATGCTTGTTACGGGCTAGGGTTCACAGTTGTGCCTCACGTACTGAGAATATATGGAGGAATCCCTATAACTCTTGTGCATCCTAGATTAAGACCTTTGTTGACCATACCCTTAACACTAATCATAGGATTGTGCTTGTTTAAAGTGTCTTCTTGTGAGAAAATTGTGAAATTTTTGACAAATTGGCCTTATTATCATCATTTTGAGTCCTTTCCATAGTCATTTCCATCTAAACCAAACCTTGTTTACCACAGAAAGGTGGTCATGCCCTCTCATTTATTGCAGAAAGGCAGTCACACCCTCCTGTTTACTGCAGAAAGGTAGGCACACCCTCTTGTTTACTATAGAAAGGTGGTCACACCCTCCTATTTACTACAAAAAGGTGATCATGCCCCTACAACCCACTGCAGAAGTGAAAAATTTCCTTGTTTAGTTTTTTCAAGCTTCCAAACCTTTGTTTAGCCATCCCAAACCTCCATTTAATCATTCCAAACCTCTATTTAATGATTCTGAACCTTCCATTAGCCATTTTGAACCTCTTTTTGACCATTCTAAACCTTTGTTTAGCTATTTTGAACCTCTGTTTGACCATTCTAAACCTTTGTTTAGTCATTTCAAACCTTCTTTTGTTCATTCTGAGCCTTCTTTTAACTATTCCAAGTATCCATTCATCCATTATGAGCCCCCATCCACCCATTCTAATAGTCGTTCTTCCACTCTGGGTTATCGCTCTCCTCATTCCAAGCATCGTTCATTCATTTTGAACCTTCATTCATCCATTTCGAGAGTCATTCTCCTGTCCAGGACTTAGAAACAACAAATTTTCATGAGTTTTCCCACAAAGGGGAAAAATTTACCTCTATTTTACTACAGTGGGGCGAACCTACCCCTATATAGGACCCTAAAATGAACATTTTCTCTTGTCATTTTGGTCTTTTTGTCAACCATTCTTTGTCATTTCAGTCACTCTCAATCATTTTTTCCTATTACCACTCTTTCTAGTGAGTCCCCCATCAATTTGTGTGAATTTTCTTCTTGTATAGCCAATTTTCTCTTCCATTTAGTCATTCCATTCATCCATTCCAACCCTAAAATGAGTGGTTTTGCTTATTGTTTTGGTCGTTTTGTCAGTCGTTCTCCATCATTTTCAGCTGTTCTCAATCGTTTTAAGCAATTACAACCTTTTTGAGTGAGTCCCCCATCAATTTGGGTAAATTTTCTTCTTTCATACCTAATCTTGTCTTTTGTTTAGTTAATCCACTCTCCATTCCAAAAGGATTCACCCATCCCATTCACTTGTTCACTCATTTCGAGTAAACGTTCACCCGTTCTGAGTCTTGGTCTCTCTATTCTGAGAGCCATTCATCCATTCCAAGTAATTTTTTACTCATTCTGGGTAGTCATTCATCCATTTTGAGCCTCTATATCTTCATTTTGAGAGTCGTTCAACCATTCTTAGTAGTCGTTTACTCATTTCAAGTATTCATTCACCCCTCTTGATCATTCATTTACTCGTTTTGAGTATCCATTCATCCATTCTAATCTTCTATCTCCTTATTATGAGAGTTTGTCTCTTGTTTTGAGTGATCGTTTACTCGTTCAAAGTATTCATTCTTCCATCTAATCATCTGTTTCCCCAATCCAATCATTCATTTCCACAATCCAATCATCTATTTCCCTAATCCAATCATACATCTACCCATTCCTATCTTCTATCTACCCAATCCAATCAATTGTTTTCCCCATCCAAATCACTTGAACATCATTTCATAAGTTATTATCTAAATTGACTTGGGTGTTTGAATTTGATCATCATTATTAACATTTCCTTTGGATTTTCATTCATCCTAAGTTAATAATCATCCTTTTCCCAATCAATTCACTTTCAATCTCAAGGTGGATTCGGTGCTACAATCATCCATTTATCCTTTAATCCGATCAATCAGTATCCTACATCACCTAGGGTAATCTCTAAATGGGGTTTTCTGACCCCTTTTGTCATCCTATTTAATCCATCATTAGATCTTATCAATCATTGATCAATATTATCCAATCCAATCCAATCACATCCTTATCCAATCACCTTTGACCCTATCAATATGCTTCCATCTCAAAGTAGATTCGGTGTCGTAGTCATCCTTTAATAATCAAAATCAATCCCATTGCATCATCTAATCATCCTACTTTGAGGTTTAATCCAATCTCGATCTGAGCTTGACCTAAATCCTGATTTGAGCTTTAGTCTATTTCCATTCAAAATATTTGATCCATTCTCTTTGATCCATTCATCATCATGAATCCTTATCCTCCATCAATAGTAGTCAAGGGAAACCCTAATTATGTTGATGATGATAATGAAAGTCTTGTTGATCAAGAGATATATGACATAGATCCCCTTGACACTGCCATCACTAGTAAGCTTTCTCCACCCACTTTCCAAAATCCAATTACTCCTCCAAGATACCTCATTATGTCTTCATCCATGCCTAATCATGCTCCTTATCCTACCTTTGACATGGGATATCCAACATCTTCTTTGTCCCCATATTCATCATGTCCTTCATTGACATCATCCTCTTATCCTAATTTGCCATCCCAATACCCTTATTACCATCTCCCATCCATGTCTCCCTATCCTAATCCTCTTTCCCAGTCTGTCCAAACTAATTGTATATCCACCCCCTTTTACCTTAATCCTACATCCATGTCTCCTCATCCTAATCCACTACCCCAATACCTTTATTATAATCCATCACCCACATCTTCTTTTCCTTCTACACCACCCATATCCTCTTGGCCTAATCCACCATCCATGTCCCCCTATCGTAATTCACCCCTCCAATATCCCTACCTTAACCCTCCATCCAATCCTAATCCTCCACCTACTCCTAGTCCTCCATCTACTCCCAATCCTCCATCCAATCCTAGTCCTCCATCTACTTCTAGTCCTATGTCCAATCCCATTCCTCCATCTACTCCTAGTCCTACATCCAATCCCATTCCTCCATCTAACCCTAGTCCACCAATCCATAATCCCTCATCCATTTCTACCACCCCAACAAGGCCAACCATATGAAAATCTCTCATTTCAGAAGTTCTCCAAGGACTCATGACAAAGAAGCCATCCCCAATTCCACATCTTGAAGTCCTGGAATCATGCCATCCCAATCCATCATCCACGATCACTAGTGATGAGACCCTTCTCCATACCACACCTATCATTGTGTTTACCACCCCTAACACTTCTCAAACCGTTGAAACCATCAAACCCCTTGAATCCATTGAACCCCCATCTCCTACTCTAAGAGCCACTTAATCCATTGAAGAAACCCAAATCCAACCCACTCCCTCTACTTGTAGATCCACCCAATCCATCAAAGATACCCAAATCCTCCATACTTTCATCTCCCCCACTTGAAGAGTCCCTCCAATACTTCATTGTCATTCCACCCACACAAGATGAGTCATGCTGAGAGTTTGATCTAAAGCATACCACCATATCTCCTCCACATGAAGATCCCACAATCCCATCTAGTCCATCTCAAGCTCATAGTCCTTCATCCATTCTAACCCATGATCCCCTTGACACTCTAGATCCAATCACTCCATCACATGAGCCCTTATCTCCTACTGCCCTTAAGTCCTATCCTACGATATCACCTAATTCCTATCTTGATCCCTCATTGCTTACTCTGCTTGATCAAGATGCTGCTACTTGATCATCTCCATCTCATGATCCTCCATCATTGCCTATTCCATATCCTCTTGGTCCCCTCTCATTCATCCATGGTGGTCTCCTTGCAGAAGAAAAATAGAGCATATATGCCACCCATCCTCCCCCACCTAATAATGGACTCGCATCATTCTTCCAAAATAACAAAAATCCTATCCTAGATCAAATGCTCAAGAGAATGAACTATCAAGGAAAAAGTTTAGCCCTTCATGAGCATGGTATTATAGAGTATATCCAAGCTAAAGAACATTTGTATACGCAAGTCTTGGATGCACTAATCACAACTCACAATCCAAGAATGTTGGTACAACCTCCACACATCTTCCCTGATCCTCTTCTAAAAAGATAAGAGGTTCCTCCCATAACCCCACCAGATTTTTTACTACCATCCCTTCTCCTCCATCATATCTCTTCAAAAAAACCAGCCATATTCCTCCTTCATCTGCTCCATCCATTTTGGGGCCTTATGTTCCCCTGTCCCCCATCACATATCCTCAAGGTCTTAAGTCTATTTTGGGCCCTTGTATCCAAAAATCACCTCCTCCATCTTGTCCTATTCAACCTTTCATCCATCCATCACCTATCCATGATAACTATCCCACTCTCATGTTTCCTAATCAGGATCAACAAAGGCACGTACCTACGCATCCTCTATCCACATATCATCCTCCAAATCCTGCCTCCATCACTCCATTCATGTGTCATCCACATCATGAATCCATTCACAACCATCCCATTTCTCTCAAAATTACTTTGGATTCCAAAGTACAAATGCATAAATCTAAACATCCATATGAATCAAAATCTCCTCATGTCCCCTCTAAAAGACATGTTGAAGAAAAGAAAAATCAAATCCCAAATCGAAATCAAGTCCGTAGGCTACAAAGGCCCACCAAAGAAAAAAATCAAAACAATGTGGATCCTAAAGAAAAAAGATGCAATGCCTTCAAATGAAGCGTCCATAAACACATCCAAAGTTTCTACTCCAAAAGCTAATCATGCAAATCCTCCATCTCCTAAATCCATTTTGGGTCCTTATGTCCCAAAATTTTCTATCACCTCTCCTCAATTGCACCCTCCATTAGCCCCACATCATCCAACTATTAATCCTCCTATCCTTTCACACACCCCACCACATGTGCCAATGATGGTCTTGAACATGCCTCCCTATCATATGTTTACTCCATCATTCCACCCATACACTTTCCAACATCCTAGCCATTATCCCACATATCCCCCACATCAAGTCTCTCTAATCCATTCTCTTGCATAATCCTCTTATCCTAATAAGGTTGTACCAACATCCGATAGTCACTTCACACATGGGCTCTTATTACTTGATGCTTGAGTCCATCTCTGTCTGCATATTATCCAAAAAATACAAAAAAAATCACCAAAAAAGCAAAAAATCGTCAAAAAATAAAAAATAAAATAGTAAAGAGAAATCATTTGTCCAATGGTGAAAACTTGGCAAACAAGCACCTTGGATAAGTACCATGATGAAAACCTAGTAAATAGGAATCATGCGTAAATTCCCCATCCAATTTACTTTTGCACTTGGGGGCAACTGCATCCCTTTCACCCGTCTCCTTCATCCCACTTGTATTACACATCCTTCCTATCATATCCCATTTATCTCGATCCCTCCATCCTCCTTGTGATCTTAATATATCTAGGGGAAAACATATACACATTCTTTGGACACCTCTTGGCATAGTTTCCCTTCATCCATACATTATCATATTCTTTGTCTACACATCATGTTACCATACACCTACCCCCCTATCGTATTCCTTATCCACATCCATCTACCTTCTTTGTCTATCCATCATGCTACCATCAGTATCCCTTCCTTATCCATGCATCCTACCTTCATTCATCAAACTCCCTCATCCACCCATCCTATCCTCCTTCGGCTATCTCCTTTATCTTCCTATCCACTCATCTTTCACCCCTTTTTCGTTATCACACATGACATATCTATAGTGTGGGCATATACTTCCTTTGTGACATAAGTCCTTGGAGACATCATTCATCGATCCTATCTAACTTTTCATCTTCTGATCCTTATCTTCCTTTCCATCCATTCAAACAATCCCTTTCATATCCCCATCTTTATCTTCCTACCTATCCAAAGAATCCCTTCTGTCTCCCTATCCTTGTCTTCTTATCCATACAAACAATCCTTTTAACCTCCTTATCCTTATCTATCCATCCTAGCATTGCTTCACCTCCTTATCTTCCTATCCATCCCTATCTCTATTCCCAATCCTTTACATCTGTCATCCCTATCTCCCTATTCATTAGTCTCTCTCTTCATCCCATCTCATAATCCCTTGTCATTGGTATTTGGATATAGGATTCTCCCAATGCAATCCAATTCCATCTATCTAATCATCATCACTCTTTCTTCTCTTGCACATCTTTCCAATCCCTTGTCACTTTTCATCACTCATCTAGCTATCATATCATCCTCCCAAGTCATTTTAATGATTTGGATAACCATCCCATACCTAAGATTTGTAATTACCATCATCCTATCTTGCTGTATCGGTCCCATATTTTTATCCACTTATCCTATCATCTCATCATCCTTTATCCATTGTTTGTCGTTGGTCAATGGTCGAACTACGTTGCCCCTACACTTTCACATAGGAAAGGTTGATCATTTGGTTTTCGCCCAAGGATCTATTGTTTATCTAGTCCTGTCATCCATCATCAGTCTCCATTTTCCTCTTTTTGCTTTAATCGATGGTCTTTTATCGAACTATGAGGGCTCTATGCTTGCACGTAGGCAAGGCTAATCTTTAATCGGTCCTCGAGCCCCTAGGTCTTTAGGATGTGTCAAGTCTTTTGTCTCGTCACTTAATTCATGTTGTCAAGCTATGCCCTTATCTCTTCAGTTCTTAATAAATGAGATCCACTAGTATCAACAGATCCAATTGGTTCTGAGTATCCTGCATCATATCGATCTTTTAGCTTAGTATCCATCATCAGTCTCTATAGGATGCATCCTTCCTAATAGACCTCATCAACCCCATCCATCCCCTTGATCCTATGGCAAAGGATGTTTTGAAATTGATTGTGATCTCTTGATGCTTTTGGATTTTCTTTATCATTTGAGCTCCCTATCACACCTCGTCATGGTCGCCTTGGTCCATGGTGTGTTGTGACTGGTAATCATAAGGGCATGTATTAATATTTTTGTTTGTTGTTATCTTCTTGGTTGTCTCACATAGTACCCACCAAGATACCTGTGATCTTGTGCTATGTTGGGGCATCCTGTGTGCTTGTGGTTATCCTAATACCTAGCCTGACCAAGGTCATCATGACTTTGGGGTGTTGGGATCACCTCTTTGTTTGTTGTATTTTTTTTATTCATTAGACACTAATCCACCTTGGTCTTTCATACCTTGGTGTATCTTATCTTATGCTATAGCAAAAATTAGTGCTCTTAAAGATGGAAAATTGCATTAGGATTGTATTTCATTTTCCCTTCCATCATCTTGCATGTACCCCCCATCCTCTCATCTATCAAAATCCCCCCATCCCTTCATCCTTCATCACTCTCCCTCCTCTATCCATCTAATCTCTTATCATCAACAACACTCCCCCATTATCTTTATACATTTTATCCATCTCACATCTCAATCATATCCTCATCAACTCATATCTCCCACAAATCATCTAATCAAATCCTTGGTCTTGTCCCCAGTCTTGTTACAATCCTTAACCCCATCATCATCATCATCATCATCATCATCATCATCATCATCCATCTATGTCCTTCCATATCCCTTCAGTGTTTTTTTGGGATGTATCCTTCCCTCGTCAACAACACTTTCATCATCATCATCAAAAGATATTCTTGCCTATCCTTCCCTCATCAATACGACTCATTGGGGTGTATCCTTCCCTATCCTCATGTTGTTTTGGGATATGTCATTCCCTCATTGACAACACTCCATCCATCATCAATCACTTTTGGCTTGTACCTTGACTGGTGCCACATCACCTTTTGTCCATAAATCCATTTGTGCTTCATCCATCTCCTATCAATTATCATACTCTCTTACCCATCACTTTGCATCATTTCATCCATTTCGAGAGCACATCCTTGTTCTCTTCAACTCACATGTCCTCTCAAGGGGGCATCCTCATAACCTACTCTTCATCGTCACCCCCATCATTTTTCCTTCCTAGTCACTCCTTTGAATGACTTGGGCATCTTTTCTGATATGACCATTTCCTTTTGGGTTCATTATTTTAATATTCTTTGAAATGTTGCTACTTTGTAACACCATCTCAAAGAGGGGAAAAATGTAGACATCCAAATTTGGACACTTAATTTATTCAAATTTATCACTTTTCATCTAAACATCCTCTTATCCGAGTTAATTAAGCAATATTACTATTATTTAATTAATATCCTTAATTTTTCCAAATCCTTAAGGTATTTAATTAATAATTAAATACCTTACCCTCCTTAATTCCCTTTTCATCAAATGAATTAAATAAATATGACATTTATTTAATTCCTCACATGTCATTTTCATCTAATCCTATTCCATCTCCTAATCTCTTCATTAGGGATGTGCACATGCCTAATCCTTGATTAGGATGTGTCACATCCTCCAACTTTTGCAAGTTGGATTCTAATCCTCATTAACCTCTAATTATCCTCTGATTACTAATTAGTTAAGCCTAATCAGTACCTTGGTCAACTCTCCCCATCCCCCAAGGAATTTTTAATTCCTTTTTATTCACCCTATGTTCCGCTCTTCCCCATGTGAATTTTTAATACACGTTTTACTCCTCCTAGAATCCCCTTTTCCCATGCATCTTCTAGAATCTTTGACTTGTCACATCAAGTCACATGTGACAAACTCCCACCTTTTTGGAGACCCTCTCTTATCTACTAGATTCTCCCAAGCATGTGAATTTTTAATTCACATTTATTCCTTGAAGGAATCTTCTCATCTCCCAATGTACTTCCAAGGTACATGTCCTTATACATAATGTACTCTCCTTCCACCTCACTTACACATCATCACACCCTAAGCCGCTTCACATTCCACATGTCAAAATGTGAGGGCTTGTGAGTTCTCAACTCACTATATCCCATCATTTTGGCCTTGTTGGATAAATCTCAACCATTGAATTCTCTATAGAATTAAAATTCCTCTATAAATACCCCACCTTTTCTCTCATTTAGGGACCTCATGCATTTGATACCAAACTCTTGCCATTTTTCCATTTGAAAACACTTAGTTATTTTAGCACCCTCATGCTGTCATTTTGAGCACTCAAATCACAAGAATTTCCGTTTACTTAGCCCAACCATTTTAGCCATTAGCATTTGCATCCCATCATATAGTCAATCTTGCATTTAGTCATATCAATAACCATCCAAGGAGCATACAAGTACTCAAAATAAAGGGCCAACTAAGGAATTTCAGCTACAAAGAGAAGGTATAATCATTTGCAATCTTCTTTCATCTTATCTCTTTGTGTTAACAATTCCTTGGGCTAATCTTTGAGGTGTTCTTTGTGTTTTTACATTACATTTTAGTTATTTTGAATCATTAGAATAGGTAAAACTCAAGGATACACAGTTCCAACTCTATTTTCTCTTCTTCTAACTAGTCAATTTCACCTATTGGCTTGTCCTTGATTGGCTTATAGTCATGGTTTTGTATCACATCCTTATAATCATCAATTTGGTCAGGGATGGCCTTGATGTTATATAGTTTGATCAAGTTGACAGGTAGCCTTGAGAACCTTTTATTTCTAACCTCAAATTCTGTAGAAGTTGAAAAACCAACTTCACAGTCCCCAAGAACACCTACAAGCAATCAGCTATCATATGCACAAAATATTCAGAACAAAACAACAAAAGTTCTGCAAACTCTCAGAGCCAATGTGTGCAAGAAAAAATTAGAATATTGATTATTGAATGAATTTTTTTACAAATAATACAAAAGCCTTCGAAAAGGTGAGGATGCAATAAAGCAGGAAAAAGCAACCCTAATCTTATCTTGAGCAAAAGACAACTCAATAAGATAAGATAAGAATTAAATGATAATTATCCTAGGAAATAAATAATTACCTAAGTAAACTTATCCTAAAGTGTAATTAAATAAATAATTACACCAAAACCCCCCCATAAGTGCAACTTAGGGAGAAGCAAATTATTTTGGAAAGATAAGTCCCGACAACAAGGCTTGATGAGGTACTCATTTACAAATGCAATGCAAACTAAATCAAATGGGGTAAAGGAGAAAACCACATGGGAACAAAACTCCTCCCCAAAATAGAATGCAATAAACTACCTAAGTGATGAAAAATTGAGGACTCCATAAGACCCCCCAAGGACACCATTCATCACAAAGATACATGATGAATCCCCCCATAAGAGAGGAAGAAAGAGACCACAGATCCCCCCTAGAATGAAGTTACTCCAAAAGAAGTGAAGAAATTGCATCTCCAGAAAGAAGTGAGAGGGAAGAGGTCAAATGAAAGAAATCTCTAAAGGTGGAATAGGTGCAGCCCAAGATGTCTCCACAGAAGCAGGTGTGACCTCAACAAATGAAGAAGCCGAAGTAGGTGAAGACTCAATCAAAACCTCCAAAGATGTATGATCAACTGGATCCTGCTGCACTGAAATAGAAGAAGCAACATGAGGTGGAGGAGATGGAATGGAAGGCTCAAGAACAGGATCTGAAGTGAGAACACCAATGTTCAATAAGCCAAATCTCTCCTCTAAAAGATGATGCACACTCAAAGTGTGAGGAATAGCTATAGGAACATAAGCACCACTAGTAGCAAAATCAGTGAAAGAATACAACCAAGATGAGTGATCCACTATCCCAGTAGCAATAACTGCTCTACTCTCCAAGTCTCTAATGATAACCGAATCAGGTGTGAACTCCACAGATCTCCCATTGCCCCCATGTGTTATTTGATAGATGGAAAGAAGGTTATTTGTCAAGTGAGGGACACACAAGACATCCTAAAAGGAATGATCCCCAAAACTAATAGACCCCTTCCCTGTAATAGTCATGTAAGTGTTGTTTCCCATCAAAATGGGAGACATAGTGCAAGGCTCAAAGGAAGTGAACATCGACTGCGAAGATGCCATATGATGAGATGCACCTGAATCTAGATGGCATCTCCATGATCCAATACTTGAAGAAGCACAAAGAGCATCTCCCTTCATATTTGATGAAGTATGTAAACTAGCTGTGCCTATGTTATGCTGCTCTGAAGAAGAAGAATGAGGAGAAGAAGATGATGTAGACATCCTAGAAGGAAAATCAATCTGATGTTTCTGAAGAAGATGCTTCAGTTCATCAATGTCCTTGTAACAATTATGTTCTGCATGTCCTTCCCTCTTACAATATGCACATGTAGACTTCTCCTTCCTAAATGATTTCCCCTTAGAAGAGGAGGGTGAATCTGAGGACTCCTTTTGTTTCTATTTCTTGCCTTTGCATGTAGAAGCCTTCTGATCTCTGGGCTCCTGTGATGTAATAAGTGCCTGTGAAGAGGAAGAAGGTTTCACCGTACTCTCTAGTGAGAGATGAAGCAAAGTCATCAAGAGATGGCATAGTGAATCTTGTACCAAGCGCATCCCTAGTGGCATAAAAGGTAGAAACAAAAACTAAATAATTTGGTCCAAGCTTAGAAAGAATGGACAATATCACCTGAGAGTCTTCTTTCTTAACACCACACTGTGACAATTGTAATCTAAGAAACTTGAGTTTGGTGAGAAACTCCTGGATGCTGTCAAAATCCCTAGGATTTAAGCCAATAAGCTCATTCTCTAACTGAAACCCTCTCATAGTATTCTGCTTCCCAAACAAAGACTCCAAAGTAGCCCATATCTCATTTGGTG
Source organism: Sequoia sempervirens (assembly GCA_007258455.2). Taxonomy (NCBI): domain Eukaryota; kingdom Viridiplantae; phylum Streptophyta; class Pinopsida; order Cupressales; family Cupressaceae; genus Sequoia; species Sequoia sempervirens. The sequence goes on from VDFB02015009.1 coordinate 18,879, forward strand.
TAGTGCAAGATTCAATGTGAAAAAGAAGGTTAGAGGAGAGAGACAAACATAATGTACCATAAGCTTCATCACACCTATTAAACCATTTTCTCTTTTCAGTAGCACCTATAGGTTCAATTTCTGTACCCATGGTTACCCTATACAACCCTTTATGTTTCAAGTGAATCTCCATTTGTTTTTTCCAACCAAAATAGTTGAATGGAGTAAGGGGTGCAATGTGATGTAAATCCATGATAGAAAAATAGTAGTATATACTCTCAAATAAAAAAAATATTCCTCTTGGATCTCAAAAAACTCCTAATTGCACGTTTCCCAAGAAAATAACTCAAAATTTAAAGGCTGAGTTCTGACAAAAAAATAAGATACCTGGTGAAAATTTTGCAAGAATCATATCTAAGATCTAAGAAGAGGGTGGAACCAACTTTCCAATTCCTATTTGTTTTCGAAAAATGGAGCCAGGATGCAAAAAATACACCTCCCAGAGTGAAAACAACAACTTCGGCTTTGACAGGCGAAAAAGGCACCAAAACAGAAAAGTAAAAAAATCAAACCACCACCACTACGAAGATTGTTGAACTAGCTTTCTGACAATATCTTGTTTGCAAAAAAATACCTCTGTTTGACCAAGTCATGGAAAAATGAAACAAAGCCCTGTCTTAGTAAACAAGCAGACTAAACAGGGTCAAAAAATTCGGCCCGCCGGGCTTAAAATTTTTGACCTCTGGTCTTGCATGTGACCACCGGCTTCACAGAAGTCCACTGGGGCTAAAGAAATAAGCTCTTAGTTTTTAATAAAACTGCCGTTGGCGGTTAGGGTCTGAATCGGCCGGTCCTGGTCACATGTGTGACCTCTTGCAAGAGTAAAGGGGCTTAAAGCTCGGTGGGAGCTGGAAACTGGCTCTCAGTCTGCCAAATGACCATGCCCCAAGCTATAGAAAGCTCGTGGGGGCTTAACTCCAAACCGGTGGTGGAGTGGGTGGTTCCTCTGGGTTCTGCTGCTACTGGTGGTGGGAGCGGTGGCCGCTCGGCGGTGAGTGAGCGGCAGAGTGTTGTAAATTGGCCGCACAAACTTTGTTGTGATTTTTGAATTTTTTTTTAGTTTTTTAATTTTTTTTTTTAATTTCCACCATCGAAAACTATGCCCTGGGGCCGTACGGCCTTGGGGAAATTTTTTTTGCCTTTTTTTCAACTTTCACCTAAATTGACGAAATAAAAGGCGTTTCTGGGGTTTTTGGATGCTCTGATTGCGATGGCGATGTCTGTTCGAGCCCAAAGTGCTCCAAAATTTTGGATACCCCCAGATCCATGGAAAATAAATCTAACTTGAAACCCTTGCATAGAAAAAGATGCTGTGAGAGAATATCTTCAGATCATGAATAGACAACGACAGGTCTAGAGCTTTGATACCATGTAGAAGTTGAAAAACCAACTTCACTGTCCCCAAGAACACCTGCAAGCAATCACCTATCACATGCACAAGATATTCAGAACAAAACAACAAAAGTTCTGTAAACTCTCAAAGCCAATGTCTGCAAGAAAAAATCAAAATATTGATTATTGAATAAATTGTTTTACAAATAATACAAAAGCCTTTGAAAAGGTGAGGATGCAATAAAGCAAGAAAAAGCAACCCTAATCATATCTTGAGCAAAAGATAGCTCAATAAGATAAGATAAGAATTAAATGATAATTATCCTAGGAAATAAATAATTACCTAAGCAAACTTATTCTAAAGTGTAATTAAATAATTAATTACACCAACAAATTCATCTTTACAATTAGCCCAATAGTCCTCAATATCGTCTTTGTGTCCAAATTCCTTGCTAGCTCTCTTTTGTGCTTCACCTATCTTGCTGAATTTAGGACTTTTTGAGTGAAATGACAAACCCAAGGCACTCATTTCTTCGTTATAGGAATGTGTTGAGATGATAGAGGGAAAAGCCTCATTGCTCCCCACTCTCAAAGGGAAGTCATTTCCTAATCCATTCTTATGCTTATCCTTCTTTATAATGGCATCAAAGTCATAAATTTTCCTAGTGACCTCTAAGAGTATAATGTGATCAGCTGGTATCTTGGTAGTTTGTAAGGATCCCTCTGACAACCATCTATCCTTATGTAGGAAAATATATTAAATTGTATCAACCATGCTCCAAACCTCTTTATCAACTCCTTAGCAACATCTGAAATCCTTACATGCTCTGCACCTTGGAGTAATTTGGTGATGTAAATGGTGAATGCATCATTCACTCTTCTGTATCTGGAACTTCCCAAGTGCAACTGGGCATAAACCTCATATATTGTATCCTATCCAAATATACCTCTAGTGCTCAACCCCATGTAGGGATGGAATCTTTCCAAAGCATAGACCAAGTAAGATGTCATTGTGAAGCTCTTGGTCTATACTACATTCCACAATTGTTGGTGAATCATAGCCCTGATGATACCTGACCAATGATAGTCAACATCTTGCTCCATTCTCACTATGATGTAAAACATCCAACTCTCAAATATCCCTAAAGTCTTCAAACCCACCACTCTACTAACAAGAGTGAATAAATCATAGTACTCAGATTTAAACTTTTCCCTGAATAATTGTTTTGGAAATTTTGAAATGTGGAGCTTAGATTTCTCTAACCAAGAATTTATAACCTACAAAGACTTGTTGGTGTCTTTCGCATAATACTTCTTGGTGATATCAAGATCAAAACTCACTACATGGGATTTGTCAAGAATGTCAAAATTTTTTGCCACTGGAATAGGGGAGAAGTTAGCCAACACTCTACCTTTTCGATTGATCGGTCTCTGTTTGTCCTAGTCATAGTGTCTAACACACTCCAAAACCAACTCATAGCATTGCACTATGGGAGGAAATCCAACCACATGGGCCAATCAGGAACTCACTAATCTTCTTGCCAATAGAGGAGGGTCCTTCCCTACCATTCTGGCCTTGAATTCCTCATAATCCCATTTCCCTACATTTGTATTAGTAATCTCCAAGTAGATGGAAGCCAAATTTCTCTCAAAATCCTTGCTCTTTATGTCCAATTTGATTCTTTCTGCTTCTGATATTGAAGATCCTTCAGCACCGAGATCCATTTGTTTGCTCTTAGTCTTGCTAGCAATTGCCTTACTTGACCTAGCCTACATCAATCAAGAGATCACAATGAATTTCCACTATAAGATTAGAATCAGAGTTAGCCCATCACTAAAAACATATTTTCAAGTCAACCTAGCCCAAACAATGATTAAAATATCTTTAAAACATGATAAAACATTGTTCCTTAAAAGTTTGGGATTTTGACCCCTTCGAGGAAATCGAGCAAGGGAGGAATTTCTAATATCTCTAGGTGAGACAAAATTTAGCAATTAAAGCACAATTATCAAAATGAATCATCTTAAATCAAGAAATGGCATCATTCATCTTTAAATTATTCACATTCAATCATGTAATATGAAAATCATGCGGCATTAACTCATTCAGTGCCTCAATTCTTCATGCTTTGCAAGTTTTCAGGAATTTTTATCAGGGGAAAAATTTAGCAAAGCAAGCACGATTTTCATGTTTTTGCACATCCTCAAGAAAAAAAGGGATGATGGAAACTCAGGGAATTTCAAAGGGGAAGGAATTCCATGAAAGGCTCGAAGTCCTGAAAGCTTTATTTTTCATGATTTCACCCAAATTTATCAAATAATCATGAATTTGAGGATTTGGTGTCGAATCTCATTTTCCCTAAATAATTCACCCTTGAACTCAAATTTTCAACTCTCTTAAGGGAGATTTTATTGACAATGGTGATGTCCCTAAAATCTAAACCCTAGAGTTTTTCCATTAATGCACATTTTAACTTGGATTTTCTCACTTGTTTTGCTAACTCAAAAATGGATCTTTCAAAGTGTATACAAGCAAGTAAGAACTAAAAAAAAAAGGGAAATAAGCTTTCCAATACACCTAGGTTGTCAACCTAACATTCCCAAAGAACCCTAGATCATACCAAGCTAAATCAATATCAAATGCAGGGCTGAATTCGAATGTGAAATCTGAAAACACTTGGCGTTATTATATTGACTAATTAACTAGGGGATGCACCATTAAAACTTCAAGAAATTAGCAAAACATGATGGACAACCCTAGCTTAAAGTGCACGATCCCAAACATGCCAAATCTAGGCTGAAAGCATGCCAAAGACACCACAAAACCATTCACACTCATCAATCAAAAGCAAAGTAGTGTATACATACCATTGATGAAGTAGAATCCAAAATGACAATCGAGTGGTAGCAAGCTTTGACTCCCAAGAAAGTGACAACAAATCCAGGAAAAACCACCAAATAAAGCAATTCACAAATGAAAATACTATATCACACTCAACACCCAAGTTTCACTCTTCATATTGAATGCAAAGCAAATGATAATAAACTCAATAGCACAAAATCTGTCAAAAATCAAATAAATATGGACCACAAAAATTCTATAATCAAGCATAAATGCAATGAAAAGACAACCTAGGATACATTTTAGGGATCCAACGAGCTAAAAGAATTTTGGAAAAAACTAGTGGACACAGAATTATGTGAAGGACAGAACTCTTTGAAGTACAGTGTGAAGTCCTCCTCATCAGGATTTGAAGAAAATCGGGGAATTCTGCATGGGAAGGAAATTCCTAAAATTAGAGGAAAACCTAAAAATTAACCCCAAACTTAGGATTTTCAATGAATTACTTGGGGGAATCACTTGTATGAGAAAAATAAGCACTCAATCTTGTTGAAGGTAAATCAAATTTGAAAATCAGAGGACAAAAAGGCCACAAAGACCAAAGCAAAAAGGGGTCCCTATTTTTAATGGGGTATGTGTGCGAAAACTACAAAATAAATGGCGAGTCCGCTGGGGAAATGCTCTAGAGCATCTCGATGAAAAACTAGAATCATGATCCCTAAATCTTTAGTTTTAGTCCTTACACTAGGTTATATGTTTAAAAGGGCTTCAAAAATCACATGCAAGCAAACCGTTCCTATACCAGGGTCGAAGTGTGTGCTCACGCATTCATTTCCCTTTCCTTAGTTGCAACAAGGACCAAACTGGTTTTGACAAGTCTATGTAAAGATTCTAACTCGAAAATAATTCTGGATAGAGCCTCACTGCTGGTTAGGAATCCATAGCCCCAACGAGGTTATCATTGTGGTCCTCCATAGGATAGCTATATTGCCAGCCAAGTGTCTATAGCCTTGGTAGAGATACTAAGATAGTCCTGATGAGGTGAACATTTCTTTTGATTTTTCAATCATCCTTTTTCCTTTTCTTTTGTTATTCTTTTAAGATCTTTTTAAACTTTTCCTTTCACCTAGTAAGAAATGAAGCTTATACTCAGGGACCACAGTGGTGCTGAAGCAGAATACAAGATTTTTCACTTGACCAAAATTCATGAGGACTATATGCAACCTTGGAACTTTAAAGATTTGTGTAAAATATGAGACCCAAGTAAATTTTAGATTTATCTTAGTTTGCTGACTCATCTACTCAAAATACTTCATACATATGACATTGAATAAAGGACCTTCACCAACTAACTCTAGAAGGATGATTGAAGTCTATAAAAGAAATATTTAGAAGAAACCCATATTAGCACAATGGTTGCCATGCAGATGCAAAAACCATAGAGAGAAAGTAGGAAACTAAAAGAAAGAGCAAAGTAGGAAACCAAAAGCAAGAGAAAAGAAAAAAACTTACCCTAACCAAATCAAACCTACACTAAACAAAAGTAGAAAACAAACAACAAAGGAAAGAGGAAAGGAAACCCTAACCTAACTAGAACAAAACAACAAAAAAGAAAGAAAACCTAATCTAATTATGTACAAGGAAAGAGTTGTAAGCAACTTAGGATTGGAAGTAATGCTTCAGGTACTACCCATTGATAGATAGTGGGATATCTTCTCTAGTGATAGTTTTCAAGCAAAAAACATTATCTTCCAGTATCTCTAAAATCTAATAAGGTTCGAGTCAAATTTTGTCAAAATTTGCATGCTCCCCTTTTTGGTCATGTTATTTATCCTAGTAGAGAACCAAGTTACAAATTCTAAAGAATTTTACCTTAGCTATCCTATTAAACCATCTTTCAATTACACCCTGATGTTTGGAAAAAATTTCTAAGGCTTCTTTCTTCAAGGTGTAATAGTTCTGCTAGGTAGGCTTCACGTTTATCCCCTTCATCATAGTATTCATTAATGAACTGCAAGGTGGGGATTTTTCAACTGAATGGGAAATACAGGTTCCAGACCATACACAAGGTGGTAAGGAGAGGTCCCTAAGGATTTCTTATGCCTAGTGCTCTCTTCCCAGAGAGAGAATATAAGTTGTGTGCCAATCCTTAGGATTCTTTTCCAAGAGTTTTCAGATGACTGTTAAAAGATTCCTATTGGAAGACTCAACCAAACCATTTCCTTATGGGTAGTAATTGGATGCAAACTTAATGATTATTCCATGATCAAAGGCCCAATTAGAAAATTTCAATGATTCAAATGTAGGACCATTATCACAAACTAAATCCAATGGACAACCAAAGTGATTAAGAATACCTTATTCAATGAAATTGATTACCACTTATGAAGTACATTGTTTGCATACAAGAGCCTCTTTCCATCTTGTAAAGTAATTAGTGATAGTAAGGATATACCTATGGCCCACAAAATAAGGTGGGTTGACTAGACCTATGAAGTCCAAACCCCACTGTACGAATGGTTTTACCTTTATGACTAGTTGAAGTGGAAGAGCTGCATACTTCTGTCTACTTGCTATAGTCTAGCATACATGACAAGTTCAGACATTATTGTGTGTATCTTTGAACAATGTGGGCCAATAATAACCAACCCTCAGAATATGATTTGTAGTGGAAGGTGTAGATCCATGGCCTATACCATATCTATCATGAAACTCAGCCATAACTCTTTCAAATTCTTCTTTTCCAAAGCACCTCAAGTAGATACCCTCATGATTTTTCTTATACAAGACAAATCCCTTCATCATAAAACTATCACTCTTTAAATTCAAAGCTCTCCTTTGTACCGAATTAAAATGTTCAGGACATTGTTGGTTCAAAATATAGTAGATTATATCATTATACCAGTCCCATGGAGATACATCATGGAGGTGGTAATGTTGAACTATGAGGTCAGGGCCCATTTCTTCCATCATCTTGGTTAGCCCTTGTCCTCTCACTAGATTCATGGGTTGAATCTCAATGTCATATTCCTACAAAATAGTTACCCACTTAGCCTTGAATTTTCCCAATTCATTCTGCATCAAAAACTTGACTGTAGCATCCAGAACTATTGCAAAGACCTTGTTCCACAAAATATAGTGCCTGGAATTTTTCAGAGCTCTGACCAAAGCATAGGTATGCTTCTCCACACTTGCGTACCTTAGTTCTGCATCTTTCAACAGTGCACTCATGAATGTTATGGGATGCTCATTCCCTTGATCTGACTTTTGAGTTAACATGCCAACACAAGAATGTTTAGAAGCAAATGAGTATACATAAAAAATTCTTGGCATAAACAGGACTTACCAATATTGGGGCCTCAACAATGGCTCTCTTAATTTCTACAAATGCTTCTTTTTCCTCTACACTCCATTCAACTTTAGCTTCTTGCTTCAACATTACATTCAATGGCTTGACTATCTCAACAAATCCAGTAATGAACTTCCTTACAAAGTTAACTTTTCCAAAGAATGATTTCATTTCCTTCTTACTAGCAGGTGGCTGAATCTTGAGTATGGCTTCCACTCATTTAGGGTCAATGGAAATTCCCTTCTTTGAAATGATGTGTCCCAATAGTTTTCCTTCAGTAACTCCAAAGATACATTTTTTTGGATTAAGAGAGATGCCAAATTATCTACACTTCTGAAACACTTTGCACAAATCTGCTATATGATCACCTCATTTTTTGGAAAAAAATGTTAGGTCATCCATATAAATAATTATGCATTTACCAATGATTTCCTTAAAATAAATGTCCATGGCTCTCAAGAATGTAGCTCCAACATTGATCAAGCTAAAGGGCATTCTCCTATAAGAAAAGTGCCCCACTTGTTGGTGAAGGCAGTCTTATGTCTGTCATCATATTGTACCATAACTTGGTTATACCCAGAGTAGTTGTCTAGAAAATAAATCATTTGAGATCTATTGACAATTTGAAACACTTCATCTAATGAACTAGATAGTTATCTTTTTTCTGATTCCCTATTAAGGTTCCTAAAATCTACACATAGTTTGATCTCTCCATTTTTCTTTCTCACTAGAACTAAATTTGCAACCCAGGTTGAATGTCTTACCAGAAATATGATGCGAGCTGACAGTAATTTTTGCACTTCCCTTTGGATGACTGGCTCCAACAAAGCATTAATTGGTCTCTACCTTTGCCTGAAAGGTCTTTTTTCTGGCTTCAAGGGGATGGTTTCTGCAATAATTGAGGTGTCATATGTCTTTAGGTCCTCATAACTCTAGGCTATCACATCATGGTATGTATGCAAGGCATCAATGATTCCTTTCCTCTCCTCTGGGGTAAACACTTTACCAATAAAAACATTCTTGATATCATCTTGAGTTCCTATGTTGTATGTTTCACATTGGCTACTAATAGATTCCTTCTTAGCGTCTTTCCCTTGATCTCTAACACTGTCAAGGTGAAAAATCCTCCCCAACTATACCATTCTCCTTGGGATAATATTATGCTTTAGATTAATGACCCCTTCTAGGTCCATTTCTACTTCCTGAGGTTCAACTTCATCAATGATTTGTGCAGTAATGACATATGAACTTGTGATAAAATACAAGATATGCTTGTCATCCTCAAACACTTTGAAGTTGGTAACATTTTCAGGTACTGAAGGTACTGGAGTTAGTTCCCCTGTAAACCTCTTCAATCAAGAGAGAGAAAAAAAGCTTCAAAGTGCTAGCTGCTTGAGCCAAAGAGTCTGTAGTTTAGTTATTATTGTGAGGTATCAACTGAATGTTGAAGTCATCAAATCCCTCAATAAGGTCCCATACTCTATGCCTATAGTTGGTCATATGTCTATCATGGCGTGAATATTTCTTTCTAACTTGTTTGACCACTAACTTAGAATCCCAAAATACTTGCAAATCTTAACTTTTTTCCTTAGTGCCATGAACAACCCATGAATCAAAGCCTCATATTCTACTACATTATTGGTACAATGAAACTGAAGTCTATGAGAAACAAATAAAGTTTTACCTTTTGGAATGATCAATTCAAATCCTACTCCAACACCTTGCTTTGATTTAGATCCATCAAACCTTAAGGTCCAATAGTTGGCAACTCCAAATCTCTTTGTGGCATCCCTTGTACTATTGCTACTTGAAGGTTCTTCAGAAAGAATCATCTTCTTTCCTTTGGGATCCTCTTGAATACTTTGTATATCAATTCTGATTGTTGGAGTAGGGTTAATGCACTTCTATACTTCTTCTACTATTGTTTGTCATAGGCAACATTCTAGTTCCGAGTGAGAGGCGTTGTGAACTCTACACCAATTGGGTAAGAGAAGCTCCTCAAAATTCATATCTCTGCCTAGATGGATCTGATCCTCTACACAATTCTATATGAATTCTTGACAATTATCTAGTAAGCTAAGCTGGTTGTCTTCTAGATCATCATCATTAATTGGTTCCACTAGGGCTCCAGTACTACTAGATTCTATCATAAGATTAACAAGTGTAGTATGCAACATAAGAATTTCTTCTACATCATATTCTTCAACAGGAGCTTCCAACACATAATTTCCCATGCTTACCTCTGATATCAATATTTCATTTGAAGTGTTCTGATATACTATGATCATATACTTCATCGTAGGTTCCCTTTCAATCCTAATTTGGTTTGGTAATCCCTTCCAAGGAAGCCACATGTGGGATTGATCAGTTGATACATATGCATTCAAAGCCATAGTAAAATCTATTCCCAAAATTAGACCATAAGTGTCAGGTATATCAACCACCTGTATATTAATAACTTGTTGGATTATGGGATCTAAGGCGATTTGCACAAGGATCATGTTCAGTTCCCCTACCACATTAACCTCTGTTCTATCCAGTTGGGTGACTTTATTTTGGGAGATAGAAAGGGTAATTCCTAAGGCTCTATAGATAGCCAAGGAAATCACATTGGTGGAAGCACCTGAATCTAGCAAACAATTGTGCAAGTTCTTTCCAAATAGGTGAAAAAAAATAAAAATGGAGGAGTTTTTGTTCTACCTTCAAACAAAGTTAGTGGGTATCAACCTAGGCAACTTGACTCTTATCTTTTTCTTTCCCTTTCTCTTCAGGTTGTGTAGGAACCTGACTCTGATCCTTTACTACTTGATAACCAGATGCTTTATTAACACTCTCGCCGATTGATCTATCTTGTGATACTGAATTCATACTATAAGTTCTTAAAACTACATTTCTAATAGCGGGTACCCTCAATAATTCAAATGTAGAAAGGCTTACCTTTAGATTCTTGAGTTCTGCAACATATGTGGCTAGCTACTCTATATCCAATTCAGTAGGAGCCTCCTTAAGACATTCCACTACCTTGTCTTTACTCGGATCTGCATTCTTCCCTTTTGATGTCCCAACTTGTGCCTATCCTTCATGTGATAGATATTGCTTGGGCACATACTGATAGATTGGATTATTGCTGGCATTAGGATCTAGAGGTATGGTGAATTGTTTTGAGGGATAGAAGTGGTGAATGGACCTCTAGCTTGCGGGGGTCTATTTGGTAGATCTCTCAAGTCATACTTCTTAATTGGTCGTTGGAATTTTTGCACTTCTTTGACATAGGTGTCTTCCTCATCCATGGGACCATTATCATTAATATGATTTTCATTAAACAACTATGTAATCTCATTTGCATTGCACACTTGATTTTCCTCCTCCTTAGACTGCCTTAATTCTTCTTCAGGCCCATTTTCGTCACTTCGTGGGAAAGAATCATGATTTAGCACTAGCACATATGAGTCATAAGGAGTAGATGGTACCAACTCTTGGTTATTTACATTATTCTCCACCTCATACTGAAAGATAAGAGCAGATGTCAGGAACTTAGGATAGTCTAACTTAGAATGTTGACTAGTTTTATGGAGTATACACCAACTTGATAAAGTAGCCTCAGCTAGATATACATCAATTGGAGGCTTCTCTTGATTAGCTAGCTGATCTAAAGGGGTAGGGACACCTCAATTGTTAGGCCTTGTATTCTAGGTCCTATTTTATCTAGGTGGTTGTATTATATCAAATCCTTGTCCACTAGCTTGCCCTCTATCAATGTTTTGGCTAGAGGGTTGTCCTATTTCAAAATTCTAGCCTCTGTCATAATTCTGGCCTTTGTCAAAGTGTTGTACTTGTTGAGGCTCCCAATTTTCTCTATTGTGATTAGATTGCATACTCCTTTGAGCACCTTGGATTTGACTATTTTGGTTTCTCAGATATGTGACCTCCATGTTTAGCTTCTTAACTTGTTCGGCTAGTTCATCCAACCTTCCCTTGTCTGGATTGTTATATGGAATTTGGTTCACACTGTTTTGAGGGTGTCTTGCTCCAACACTAGAGCTTAGTGATTGGTTCAATACCTTAGAATTCTGCAAATATGTGGGGAAATCAGTCTGAGGTTGTAGAAGGAGAGGTTGATGAACATATTGTTGAGGATAGTTGACCATGGGTGGGGCTTGATTCATAGGAGGTCTTGGATGAGGGACCAAATGAAATTGAGGTATTGGGTTCATGATAAGGGTATGATTGGTAAGAGCTTGATTGATGGCCTAGACTTGTCCTGGGTAAGTAGTAGGTCCTGTTATCAATAGTTTTGCACCCTGCTGAATGCAATATTCAACAAACTACTAAAACATGGAAACCTTCTTCAAATGTGGGTGATTTGAATGAGGAAGGAATCTCCAGAGTGAGTTGGTTCTCCGAATGATGAATTCTATTCTAAGTGTCTTTTCAGGAAAAAGGATAGAAGGATAAACTGGATCTGAAATCTAAAACTAAAATTCTATCATTCTAAGAATAATGATTAACTGTAAGAAAATTCTGATAATAACTCACTCTCACCAACTCTTTAAAATTGAAATCTCACAATCTCACAACACAGGCAGTCCAACAGTGATTTATGCAAAGGTTAAGTTAACACAAGGAATAACCTGAACTAACATGCAACTCCAACAAATTTCTTGACAATAGTAAGAAAAGAAAAGGATCCAACAAATTTGAATCATAGAACAAATCAGATTACTATTCCAAGTCATGAAAAGGAAATGAGAAAGGATAACTCTGCTATTTTATTGAATGATGGAGTGAAAACTCTCAGAATCTAAGCACACATAAGTTTACAAGCTCCCCAAAATGAGTAAGGGCCAGAAAATCTAATTTGAACTGCTGCTTGTTTAAATCTACCTTCAGAACTATATAAGAACATGATGGAACAAGAAGAATTTGTGTGCTTGTTCATACTTATTTGACTCATATACCCAGTTTTCCATTTCGGCATTTCTGTAACCTTTTTGACAGTTGTATGACACCTGAACCTGATTCATAATTGTTTTCCTCTTTTGATAAAAGCATCTGACCTCTTGTCACAACACTATCATTGACATGGATCTTGAGAATGATTTGTATTTGTTTATTGTGAAGAAAAGGATCTCCATGCTTGTATTCTGCGTGTACTTTAATGTCTTTCCGACGTTCCTTAATGTTATCATGGCAGTTCCTACCTTCTGTTCTTGAACTCCATAGGGAAACTAGGTTGAAACATTGTAACATCATGACCACATGCCATTCACTAGCTCATATGTATAGCTTAACAACTTAGAACTTATTTTAGAAAGAAAAGACTTACTCTTCCCCTATTATCCTAGAATGATCTCTTTATTAATAAACCCATAATGCTATATTTACTTTACCAGCAGACTAGAGCTAGAAATTCATTCATCAAATGCACTATTTGTGTTTGGCTTTCTTGAGCAACATGGTACTCTTCATGCATTTTTATATATCACTGTACAAACAGCTCTTAAAATTTATTCTCTTTGATGATGAAAATTGGAACAAAACATTAAGGCATATGTATGCTTGTTCACTATCTGAAAGAGAATTGATGAATTGATAACTCACATAACACACGATTACAATCAGCATAGAAAATGAAGTTATTCAGCAATTTCTGATGTAAATGTACTCAGTTCAATTCCTTAAGTGAACTAAACTCACTGTTCACCTGTAGCCTTCAGAAAGAAACCTGATCATTATGAATGAATAGTTGGTCTCGTCGCTTGGTAGATAACTCTGTTTTACTCCTTCAGTTGTATTTCATTTCATTCAATGTATATAATGAAATATCTTTTAAAATCAGCCCATTTAATAAATAGGGCAGCATGCTGAGCTCTACCCTTGTGGGAGCCCATTTTACTCCACATGCTTGGTCTTCAAATAATGTTCAACTTCATGAATTTTCCTATACCTGCACAAGGAAGCAAATTATGTTAGCATAAAAAATGAACATGTTGATCATGATATTGTTACTTCTTCTTCAGCTCACTTCTTTCATACTGCACTTGATTGATTTGATTGTTTCAATGCATTTCTAATAGTGTGTTGTATGTAGGTGCATCATATAAGTTACACCATAGTAAGAGCCACTGACACCCCTCTTTTCCTCTTACAGGTCAACGAAGCTCGAGGCGACGAGGTGCACCATTCAACGTCAAACGTCGATAATAAGGTAATGATGATTATGCTAATACTTATGTGCTTTCCTTTTGCATCTTCAGTAGTGCAATATGCTATTAGAAATGTGTTGGAATAGTTATAGTTATATCCACGGCTTGTGTGGATCTTTGATTCCAATTCTGCTTTTCGATTGAAAAGAAAATGAATTTCACGCAATGTTGTAATACTATTCTGATTGTGAAGTCAAATGAAGCCTTGTAAAAAATATGAGTTCTTTTCGAAAAGAATAAAAGCATCTAAAATGCTATTTTTCTCATGTACTCAATTCTATATTTCTTTAAAATATGCAACATCTGAATGGCAATCTGCAACTTCATAACTTCACTAAAATGCATAACTGTTGTTCAATGCATAATGATAATAATGGAAAACAACATTCAAACATGACACTGCAATTCCACTTAATGTTAAATAACAATTAGCCAGCTCCTTTGTTTGAGCTGAGTTGAAAAATATGTAACATTTTGGTGATTTCCACTATATGCTTGTCTGCTAAGCATATATCAGTGGCCTTTAAAACAATTCATTGGGCACGGAGTCAATTCTGCCCCTTCTTGAAACTCAGAAACTAAATAGCAACACTCCAAACAGTAGCAAGAAAATAAAACAAAACTGAAAGCAAACTAACAGGCCCTGGTGGCCAACAAAACAATGCATAGCAATGCTTAGAGAAAGTAAACTACTGAAAAGAAATGTGTGAAACGCACTTATTTGCAAACTACTCTACCTAACAGTGAGATAACTTATCTCAAAGGTAGTGCTTGAGGTGGATCCCATTCATTGGGATAGACAACACCTCGCCAGTCATCTTCAAAAGTTGGAATGCATTGTGTTCCTTGCATTTTGTAATTACATAAGGTCCATCCCATATTGCATCGAACTTGGAATGTCATCCAGGTCTACTTTTAAATTCATTCCACTTGAAAACTAGATCTCCAACAATGAAATCACGAGGCTTCGCCCTCTTGTCAAAAGCATTCTTCATTTGCACTTGATGTATTTCCAGTTGTCTCAGAGCTTCTTTTCTAGTTTCTTCAAGCTCAACCAGCTGTGCAAACCTCACTTCAAGAGGTTGTTCAGTCAGTAACTCCAGTTTAACATAACTTAATGTTGGTAATTCAATTGAAATGGGAAACTTAGCCTCTCTACCATAAGTCAGAACAAAAGGTGAACAACCAATGGCTCTTTTAGGAATTATTTTGTCAGCCTAAAGGGCTAGCTTCAGCTTTTCATGCCATGTTCTCTGGTTATCTTCAACAGTCTTCTTGATTATCCGAATCAAATTCTTATTTGTGGATTCCGCTTGACCATTACCTTGCGGATAATAATTGGATGAAGTGTTTAGATAGATGTTATTTCTGACAAACCAATCTGAAATCTTTAATCGGATGAAAGCTAAACCATTATCTGAAATGATTGAATCGGGAACACCAAATCTCGAGATGAGTTCTTGATAAAAATTAAGCACTGAAGTCTTGTTTGCTTCCTTTAAAGTGATAGCTTTGGTCCACTTTGTAAAATAATCAGTGGCAGTAAGAATCCACTTATGACCTGCACTTGAAGGTGGGTTTATAGGACCAATAAAATCCAAGCCCCACTTGGCAAAGGGTTGTTCTACCTGAATCGGGTGCAGGGACAGCGGTGCAAGCCTCTATTTACCAGCAAATAATGCACATTTCTCACACTTTCTGACCCATGCAATAACATCTTTAAACAGATCTAACCAATAATAACCAGCTCTCATAATCTTTAGAGCTATTGTTCTTGCAGCAAAATGACCTCCTAAAGGTCCATCATGAAACTCTGCTAACAGCTTGTCCACTTGATTAGGCTGAATGCAACGTAATAAGACACCTTGGAAATCTCTCCTATAAAGAACGCCATCGATAACTGCATAAGGGATGGCTTGTAATTTGTAGTACCTTCTTTTAGCTCTATCCAAACCTTCAGGGAATTCACCATTTTGCAGATAATGTATCATCTGCTGCAACCATGTAGCAGGGGGTGCTTGAACAACACTCAAAACATCATTATTTAATACTGTTTCTATACTTGCGGCCTCTATTAAACTATTGTTTTCACTTCCAGCAATCTACTCACACAAACCTTTGCCTCTAACGAGCTTGGTTACTTTAATGTCAACATCGAACTCCATCACTTTAGTGATCCAACCTGCACGCTTATCATTAATATCCTTGTTAAGCAAAAAATCTTTAATAGTCAAATGCGCTACTAGCAAATGAACTTTGCTGTTGGATAGCATATGTCTAAATTTCTTCAAGCTTCTTACAACAGTGAAGACATGTTTCTCAACAAAAAATACTTTACCTCATATTCATGTAACACTTGACTAAAAAAATGCTATAGGATGCTCCAGGCCTTCATCGTTTTGCTGACATAACATAGCTGAAATTGTATCAACTTCTCCAAAAGCATAGAGAATGAAATCCTTGTCAAAGTTTGGATTAATCAGAGTAGGAGTGGCTACGAGCACCTCTTTGATCTGCTCAAAGCCCCTCTTTCCTTCCTTGGTCCAGTTGAATGACATATTCTTCTTCAGCATAGAAGTGAGAGGTTGTAACAAAGCTGCAATATTTGGTATAAACCTCCTCACAAAGTTTATTCTCCCAAGAAAGCTTTGCAAGCCTTTCTTATGAGCTGGTAATGGCAATTCAAGAATTATGAAAACTCTTTCAAGATCAACTGAAATACCTTGCTTTGAGACAATGTGTCCCAACAACTTGCCTTCGTGTACTGAAAATATACAATTTTTTGGATTGAGAGATACTCCAAACTCTCTGCATCTCTAAAAAATCTGTTCCAAATGATCCAAATGTTCATTAGCAGTTCTGGAAAAAATAGTAATATCATCTAAATATACCAGAACACACTTGTTCATAAGGCCGTGAAAGGCCATATCCATAGCACGTTGGAACATTGCTCCAATGTTCAATAAGCTGAAAGGCATCTTCTTGTAGGCCATCATGCCCCACTTGGTTGTGAACGTTGTTTTAAACTGATCCTCCTACTTAACCAAAATCTGGTTATAACCTGAGTAGCCATCTAACAAAGAAAACCTGTCAGAACCAAAAACTACATATAAAATTTGCTCCATGGAGGGGAGCGGATAATGGTCCTTCAAAGACGCTCTATTCAGATCTCAGAAATCGACACAAAGTCTGATTTCTCCACTCTTTTTCCTAACTAGCAATAAATTTGACACCCAAAAGGTGTGCTTCATAGGGAAAATAATACCGCTTTCCACTAATTTATTCAGTTCAACCTTCATAAGGTGTTCCAACTTGGGATTAAGCGGTCTTTGCTTCTGCCTTACTGGTTTTGCATTGGGCTCAAGCTTGATGGTATGCTATGCTAAATCAGGGTTAAAACCTCTTAAATCTTTGTATTCCCAAGCAAAAACATCACTATATTTTTGACATAATAGAACAAAAGCTTATTTCTCTTCTTGACTGCATACCTTACCTAGCTTGAGAAGTTTGCCTTTGAAGATCTCGATAGCTGAATAATGTTCCTCTTTAATTGTCAAGCTGCACTTGTCCCTCCAAACCTGGTCATCTGAATTAAAGAGAAATTCTAATGTCACCAAACATTTTGGCAGCTTATTAGTCTTTAATTGCATAATCTGGTCTTCATACTGCTGCTACCACTTTTGCTAATTTCCATCTGCGAAGTCAGCTTCAGCAATCAGAAAATTCATGATTTGTTCATCGTTGTCAAAAACTTGCCAGGTCACATTATTGTCAGGTACAGAAGGTCTAACCACTATTTTCACATACTGATGAGCTTCTACCTTATGAATTTCATTGGGAATGTCAAACTAAGCTCCTATGGCGGTGAGTTTGTCAGCATGCTTATTTTGATTATGAGGAATCGACATGATATTAAAAGCATTAAAATCTTCTACTAAATCCCATCCATGATGCTTATATTTCTTAAGCAAATCATTCTTGGCAGCATTTAAAATTCTGATTTGATTCACAACCAACTCAGAATCACTATAGACTTGTAAGCATTTAATACCTCATTTGCAGGCCCACTCAAGGCCATGCACCAACGCTTCATACTTAGCTGTATTATTTGAACAGCTGAAAGCAAATCTGCAAGCTGAATAATACTTATCACCTTCTAGCGATATCAGCATAGCTCTACCTCTGGCACCAACACTACTCCTTGAACCATCGAAATAAAAGTTCCACAACTCATTATCTTTTCTTGCAGATGGTTCATTCTCTTTGCAAAGATTAGGCATGTCGCAATTAGACTCGCGAATCATATAAACTCCTAAACCTACCTCATCTATGTTCTGGAACGGATCAAGTTCATGATCTTTGGCTACCCATTCATCAAGACTGATGTAGTCTCCCTGGGTGCCACAGTCTGAGGTCATGGTTTGCTCCTCCATTGCAGAGGTGGTGTAGAGATTAGCATTTATAGGGTTTGGGGAGTATGGTTCAATATGGTCTTTGGCGAGAGGCTCAGACTTTACAGTCACTTTCGTACCATACCTTGTTCTAAAAAATAGACGAGACCAATCAGAAGACAAAAACCCTCCCAACTTGGCTGTAAAATCCCTTGACAAACAAATAGCGAAGTGTGGCGATAAGTCAATAACATGAATTTCCTGGTGAATAGCGAAACTTGGAGATGTGTACTAGGTAAGGACCAAATTTTTAATGATACCAGCAGTCTTAACAGTAGACCCATCTAATTGCACTACGCCTTTCTGAGGATTTGGCTCATAAACAAGACCTAATTTATCAGCTAAACTCTTTGGCATGATTGAACTACTAGCTCCAGAATCAACCATACAATTATGCACAATTTTATCACCTAAGATTAGACTTAAGTAAAATGGAGGGGGCTTTACCTCTTTTGCTTTCTGCCCACTTTTCACTTCCAAGTCATTAACCAACACAACCTTCGCAACTCCTTGATTGGTGTTGTCAGAAATAGACAACTCAGCTAATGCATCCTGCAGTAAGCTTTTCTGCCCTGGAAGCTACAGAGCATCTAATATCGACATATTGACAATAGTTTTCTTGAGATGCTCAATGATATTGAAGGATGAAACATTTACCTTTTGCTAGTTTTTTGTAACCAACAGCTTCATTTTTCATCTGTGCAGGCTGAGAATGCATTTTTGATAGCTCCCTATTAGGTATTTCCTGCCCCCTTTGCAGAATTTGCATTTTAGGCTAAGTGGCAGTGTTAACTTCTGATGAAACAAGCTGCTTACTGACTAGTGGTTGCTGCTGCGAAGTTCCAGCTTGCTATCCTAGATCCATATCTCATTTTTTAGACCTAGTATTAGCCGAAATAGGGGAATCTTGCCAGTCTTGGCCAATCACGCACAAAATTTGGAGCTCTGCCAGTTCAGCAAGGCGACTTCTGCATTATCCTATTGTTCCTGATTCTAATCAACAACATTTTCTAAAATAGCATATACATTTTGCACCATTAAAGCCTAGTTTCTCACTCCATTGGTGTATGTCGACTGGTTGTGAGGTTGGTTGCATGGGTAACACCAGTTACAATCTTGAGCAACATTGTTTTGTGGCACAAGTTCCTTCGACGTGCTGGCCATTTTTAGATTGTATGGCTGGAATGGCCGAGGGTTAAAATTCCTTCTTTGGGCTTGATAATCACCTTGGAAAGTGGACCTATTTTGCTAGTTTTGCTGATAAGGGGCTTGATAAGGCTTATATTTTTGGCCAATGTGCTTCTTAATAGTCACGAGGTCATTCTTGACAGTCTTTATTATGTTTTTTAGCTCTTGCATCTCCGGATTCGGGGCTGGGAAGCGACCTCTTGGATTGTACTATGATATCCTATTGCTGGAACTGGTGGGACAGTAGCCAAGGGAGGTACAACAGTAAGAATAGGCCACTGTATTTCTGGAAACAAGGGCATGGGGGGCCTAGAAGCTATGTCTCCAGCTTGAATAAGGCAATTTTCAGCATTAATAGCAATATTATAAGCATTTGGAAGCGTTAAACCACCCATAGACTGAGTCATGACAACAATCTTGCTATTCAAAGCCTTTAAATAAAACAAAAATGCATGAGCCGGTAAGGGTTTTATTGTTGTTGGGATTTTGTCCCAAGTCCTTTGAAATATGTAGTTGAAATTTGCCAAGTGTTCATGTGGTGCCCATTGAATAGTGCTCAGCTGCTCTAATAAAGATAAATTATCAGATTTATCTATGAAGTGCTGGTATAGGCCATTACCTAGAGCGTCCCATGTTGCGATTGAGTTTGCAGCGAGACCTCTAAACCACTATAGCGCTTTTCCCTTGAGTGACGCAGCTAGCAGCTTTAGAGAAACATTCTCTTGAGTAATATTATGTACTGAACATAACGTGGCTACGTCACAGATGTGTTCAATTGGTGTGGTGTAGTCTTCTCCAGTGAAATATGGTAATCCTCGAAGGGCTACAACCAGAATCTCATCATGTTGGGAAATATCTAATGGACTCCCTCCATTAAAGGGTGTGAAAGGATGTTGCCTCGGTGGTGTTGCCATTAATTGTACTTACGAGATTGGTACTGGTACACCAGGTGACAAGACTAGAGCACCAAAAATGGGAGGTGTCAAATTTGATCTTGTAGGGACTTCAAAAAGCCTTCTTGTTGTCCTGCCTCTTCTTCATGATGGGGACAGCTCCTAATACCTGACAGTTTTTGAACTTGATCTTGTTTGAATATTTCTCATATGTGGATTGTACTAGCATGCAGAAAACAGAACCCGAGTCGCCAAGTATATTGATAGCCTCCAGAAGGCTGGAAAAGATCTGCTGCATACACCAAACAGCAAACTAAAAAAATTAAAATTCTCTGAAAGTTACTTTTAGATGTCCCATCAGGCGTGCCAAAAACTGTTATCAATAGTTTTGCACCCTGCTGAATGCAGTATTCAGCAAACTACTAAAACATGGAAACCTTCTTCAGATGTGGGTG